>PVIU01012934.1:0-57984 GCA_004026605.1 Ondatra zibethicus | reverse complement strand
AAGGCCTCAGCCCGGGTGGGCCGAGCTCAGGTGCAGCCGGGACAGGGTCCAGATGAATCCGCGGAGGCTGATTGGGCGAGGTTCTCGGTCCCAAAGGCAGGCCTACTGAGGGTTGCCCTCTCCTCTCTGCTCAGCTCCCTGGGACAAAGGAGGCCCCCTAGCAGGGGACTCGCCCTTCCCCCAAGGCCTCAGCCCGGCTCTCCATTTTCTTTATGTGGGCACTCAGTTCTATGAACTTTCCTCTTTGCACTGCTTTCATAGTGTCCCATAGGTTGGGGTATGTTGTGTTTTTATTTTCGTTGAATTCAAGGAAGACTTTAATTTCTTTCTTTATTTCTTCCTTGACCCAGGAGTGGTTCAGTAGTTGACTGTTCAGTTTCCATGAGTTCGTAGGCTTTCTGGGGGTGGAGTCTTTTTTAAATTCTAACTTTACTCCATGATGATCTGATAAGACACAGGTGGTTACTCCAATTTGTTTGTATCTGTGGATGTTTGCTTTGTTACCGAATATATGATCAATTTTCGAGAAGGTTCCTTGACATGCTGAGAAGAAGGTATATTCTTTCCTGTTTGGGTGGAATGTTCTATAGATGTCTATTAAGTCCATTTGATTTATTACATCTGTTAGTTCTCTTATTTCTCTGTTATGTTTCTGTCTGGTTGACCTGTCCATTGGTGATAGAGGAGTGTTGAAATCTGCTACTATTAGAGTTGGGGTTTGATGTGTGCTTTGAGTTCTAGTAATATTTCCTTTACATAAGTGGATGCTTTTATATTAGGGGCATATATATTCAGGATTGAGACTTCATCCTGATGGATTATTCCATTTAAGAGTATAAAATGTCCATCTCCATCTCTTCTGATTGATTTTAGTTTGAAGTCGATTTTGTTCGATATTAGTATAGCCACACCCGTTTGTTTCTTAGGGCCGTTTGATTGAAAAACTTTTTCCCAACCCTTTATTCTGAGACAATGTCTGTCTTTGTGGTTGAAGTGTGTTTCTTGTAAACAACAGAATGTTGGATCCTGTTTTCGTATCCATTCTCTTAATCTGTGTCTTTTTATAAGTGAATTGATTCCATTGATATTAAGTGATATTAATGACCAGAGGTTATTAACTGCGGTTATTTTTTTAGGGTTGTAGAGTTTGTGTGTTTCCCTTCTTTGAGTTGTGCTAGTGGAGGGCTGTTAGATGTCTGTGTTATTATGGGTGTTGCTTGCTTCCTTTAGATGTGGTTTACCTTCTAGTACTTTCTGTAAGGCTGGGTTTGTGGCTATGTATTGCTTAAATTTGTTTTTATCCTGAAATACCTTGTTTTCTCCATAGATGGTGAATGAAAGCTTTGCTGGGTATAGTAGTATGGGCTTGCATCCATGGTCCCTTAGTGTCTGCAGCATATCTATCCAAGACCTTCTGGCTTTCATGGTTTCCATAGAGAAGTCAGGTGTAATTCTGATAGGTTTACCTTTATACGTTACTTGGCCTTTTTCCTTTGTAGCTCTTAGTATTCTTTCTTTATTCTGTATGTTTTGTGTTTTGATTATTATATGGAGAGGGGATGTCCTTTTTTGATCCAATCTATTTGGTGTTCTGTATGCTTCTTGTACCCTCATAGGCATATCCATCTTTAGGTTGGGAAAGTTTTCTTCTATAATTTTGTTGAATATATTTTCTGGGCCTTTGAGCTGTGCTTTTTCTCCTTCTTCTACCCCCATTATTCTTAGATTTGGTCTTTTTATGGTGTCCCAGATTTCCTGGGTGTTTTGTGTTAAGAATTTGTTGGATTTGTTGTTTTCTTTGATCAATGAGTTTATTTTCTCTATTGTATCTTCAGCATCTGAGATTCTTTTTATGTCTTGAACTGTTTCCATTACCTGTTTGATTGCTTTTTCTTGGTTTTCTAGGGTATCTTTGAGGAATTTATTCATTTCTCCTAACTTTTGTTAGTTTTCTCAACCCTTTCTTCAAAGGAGTTTTTCACCTCTTCTTTAAAGGTCTCTATCACTTTCATAAAGTTACGTTTAAAGTCGATTTCTTCTACTTCTTCTGGGTTAGGTTGCTCAGGTTTTCCTGTTGAGTACTCATTGGTTTCTGGTGTTATCATGTTGCTTTTCAGATTGCTGGAGGAGTTCTTGGATTGACGCCTATCCTCTTCCTCTGATTTCAGTCAGGGGAGTCTCAGTGGGTTGCGACCTCCCAGGACGACTTGTACACACTCACTCCTCTGGATAGCTGATCTCAGTGCAGGAAGAGGATGTCCCGTCTGGACTTCCGATCCTTCTGTACCTCCTATCTCGGCACAGGGAGAGAGATTCTTGGGGTTCCAATGCCCCACAGAGGAAAGGGCAATCTTGCAGGGGCGGGGTGCAGGGTCGTGCTGATCAAAGAGGCCTGCAGGGACCTTACCACCAGGCTTGCACAACCTTACCAGTGTGAGCCGCCTCTGATCTCAGCGCAGGAAGAGAGAGTGCTGGGGTACCAAAGCTCCACCGAGGAAATGGCGATCTTGCAGGGGGGGGTGTTGGGGGTGGTGGGGGGGTAGGGGTGCAGTGTCCTGTAGAACAAAGAGGCCCGGGCAGATCTTACCGCCAGGAGGGCACAGCCCTACTAGTGTGAGCCACCTCCGATGTCAGTGCAGGGAAGAGAGAGTCCCAACTCATTTCTTTATGGTCTCATGTTGTTGTTTTCCAGCTCGCCAAAGCTCTCAGTTCATCAACTCCCAGCAGAAGCAACTTAACTGCAGCACATGAAACCACTGAAGACAGCTTCTCTGCAGAGCTAAGTCTGAATGTCCACATTTTCTAATACTAGGAATTTCTGAAGTTTCTAACTCCAAAACTTCAGATTTGAGTACATAATCTGGATTAACAAGAGAAACTAGAAAAGTAAAAAGAGACCATTGCAGGGGAGGGGTGGGAGAGCAATAGACAAGTCAAGAAAGAGCAGGGTAAATGATCTGATGGGGGAAATGGGAAAAACAGGAAAGTGTTAATTAAAGAGTAGGTAGTAAGATAAATACAGAAGAAGAAATTAGGGCACATTAATAGTAAGGATGTCTGAAAAGGATAAAATAGAGAAGAGAAGAGACAAGGAAAATGATTTCTGCATAACATAATCATGGGTTTACATACAGTAGCTTAGGTAAAATCGCTGTCACTGTGTATTGGAGCTGAACAAGTCTACTTCTAATTCTGTAATTGATTATTTTCTTTCTCTTTTCTGGGGTTGTGGTGTATAAATCCATATAAATGTATTTAATGTTGAAAAATTTCAGATGAAGTATGTAGATTCCACTTCAAAAGTCAACTCTAAATCTATATAAGTTCATGATGTTGGTATAATCTTATATCTGATTAATGTTTGGTGCATAATTTCTTGATTTGCAATATTTTTTACTTGTAAAGTTCATAAAAACAATGTAAAGAGATAAATAGCAGTGAAAAACTCATGGAGCAACATTGGAAATTAAACTGTTTTGAAAGTCCCTATTTTATTTGCTGAAACACTTTCAAAACTAAGAGATGAGCCTTACAAATGCTAAATTATTTTTCAGTTTCTCTAAGCATTCCCCATACTTTTAAAAGAAAAGAATTAAGCCAATATATCACACCCCAATTTTGCATTAATGCAAGGAGAGTTTTAAATTGAAGCTACTTTGTAATTCTTTATTTTAATGCACCAATATTATTTTTTGAAGACATCATTTTAGGAGAATTCATTGGACCATTAATTTTCATAGAGTTCTATATTACTCTATTAGTTACCAGGAAATTCAGACCAATGTAGCTTGGAAATAAGAATTGCTTTCTGACCAAAAAATAAAGGTCACTGTATTAAAATATTTCTCTTTTTTATTCTAGAAAAATTAATTGTAGTACTTCTAATAAAATTATGGAGAAACATTTGGCCTCAATATTTAATCTGACTGAGATCTCATTTAGTTTTGATTAATGTGCTTTATCTACTATGTTTTTAAACTTCAAAATGTTGTTATTTCTGTATATAAATTCAAAAATAAACAAGCATTATGCAAACTTTATGAATAAAACTGGCTATACTTGGTAGGAAGCAATCATCCAAATGGAAGAAAAAATGTATTAATTAGAAGATAGCATTTCTATTTGTAATAGACCTCCCCAATTGCAGCATCGGTTCTAAAAGGTAAGAGAGCTTTTGAGCATTTTAAGTTCTCTTGGTATAAGTGTGTAAATTTTTGTGTCTATGCATATGAGTGCAGGTGGTCAGGAAAGCCAAAGACATCAGATTTCCCTGGAACTGGAGTTGCAGGCAGTTATAAGATTCTCATATAGGTGCCATGAACCAAATTCAAGTCCTCTACAAGAATAATACAGTGCATGTTCTTCCTCATAGAACAATCTCTCTAATCCCCACAGTTGGTATTTTGACTGGAATTATTGAAATTGTTTAGTGATCAGCATTTCTGTTCTCTGTATCAGTATTGTAGTTGATACACACGAAAGCACAGTGTGATCAACGTGATTGGCAAAGTGGGAACTTTTTGAAAAAAACAGAATCAGAATACACTACATTCATTTCTACATATTCCAAAGTGGAGAATTGTCCACAGAGAAAAACTAAAACTAAATAAAACAAAACTAGTAACTGAATATGCACTATAAAAAGGAACAGTATTTTATTAGTAGATCAGTTTATAAGATTCTTCATTAAAGACAGTGCATAGTGTTTGAATTTTGTAAGCATATATCTTAGCACTTTCAGAGAAATAGAATCTATTATTAAAGGATTTTTAGCATATTTATTTTGCATTACTATGCATATTAAAGTGTAACCATGTAGAACAATAATCAATAGCATGGTGACATTCATATTTTTAATTCATGCAAGACTGCCTGGAAATGGTTTATATTTGATATTGCACAGAAGTTAATAATGGATGATATGCATAAATATGCTCATCTGGGACTCTTATTTAGCTAGAGCTTGAATTTCTACATAATCAAGCAGCTTAACTTTGGGAAATGCTTGATTTTTCTAAGAATTTTGCATAGAGTTATCTGCCCAACTGTAAGCAGTAAGCCTGCTCACAGGGGCTGAGTGAGGCATAAGAAATACAGGCCAGAGTCCAGCAAATGGCTCAGTACATTCTTTCTGTTCCTTAGCTGGCCGACTGAAACTGTTATTCATTGATTCTTTTCGGGACATGTGTATCATATTTTTTAAAGCCTTGGCTAGTGTCCTGCCTCAGATTCCAAGGTGGACTTATTACAAATATAGCCATAGTTTGGAAAATTTTGTATTTTAACAACTTATGAATAATATTTTTGATAAAATAAATAATTTTTTAAAATTACAACTACACAAATTAAAATTGAGATTAAGAAGAAAGTTTGTTAATACATTTTTGAAGGCAAGACTATAAAGTGGATCGATTTAAAGTTTGACATTATTCATCTTTAGCAAATGACTACCTCATTGAACCTGCAAATCTTGAACAATATTTACGACGTCAGAATTCTAAAAATCTTTGAACAGTTGGTAGAGAAACTGAGAGATAATCTAAAAGGAAAATTAAAAATACAATAAAATTATAATCACAGACTTATAAAAAATAATATAAATTGATCTTTGAAGGAAGTGATGTAACAGAAAATATAATTAATAAATTATTTTTATTTAAATAATTTGACTTAAAGATATCAAATTGGTAACTCATTGACACATATATGAGTCCTGCTTGCTTCTCTAAACTTGAATGAAATTTGGAAATGTCATATTAAAATAATTATTGTTTTTATTTAACAATAAGAATGCATTTGGTCAGCATCCACAAAATATACACAGTAAAATGCATGTCCCTACATACATGGGAGATATGTTTACATTAATCTGAGTTTTCCATTTAAACTTTTAAATTCCCTATCTTTCAGCCATACCCTTCACTTCAGTTTTGAGGCACATTATGGAGTAGCGTAGGAAAACATGGTTTTCACCATGAGGAGCTTGACAGAATTTTAATTATCCTAACTCATTTGAGTGCCACTTTAGTTAATTCTCCCATAGACTGATAACAAAAGTAATAGTCACTTGTAATGTGTAGCTAATGTGTTTTTGTTTACTCCCTACACAGATATGATATTTCATTATAGGTTTTGATGCCTGTTTTGCCTGATGCTCTTTCTGTACTCAATCTTGCTTTTCTTCACTAAATCCAAAGATGATAGCTTACATTTGACTTTTATTATTTTCTTATCCTTTAATGAAGACCTCATATTTTTCATTAGCTCTGTATTAGTTCTGTATTTAATCAATGAGTGATTTATTTAGATAAGAGTCTCAACTAATCCCAATGATTATGTTGATATTTAATGATTACTCTTTGCAAGTCAGGGAGATAACTATACATCTCACTTTTAATGTCCTCAGTTTGAAGTGTTTAATTATGGATTTAAATCCAAAATATTTAATTAAATATCAAATGCTGGCTATCTATCTATTGAAGAAGTCGCTCTTTAGAGAGTTTGAACAAATTTCCAAATGTGCATGCAATATTTCTACTATAGTACTGCTCCAGGCTTCACCCCAAATTTTTGTTAAGGACTATGTCTCTTTTTAATATTCACAGAACTAAAACAAATTTAATTTCTTTAAGAATGGGAACAAAAGTTTATCTGAATGCAAACAGTGTCCTCAAAGCCTGAGTTTGACAGGGACTCCAAGTAATTATTTTGCTTTAGTTGCAGAAACTGTACATTGTTAGGGCATTTCAGTTAGTTTTGCTCTTTCCTCTTTTTACTTGAATTGTTATCTCACCAGCCTCCCTCAACTCTGCTCATAGAATTCCATTATTTAAAAAATTACCCATTACTTCCAGGACAGTATCTGCATTTCCAAGCATGGTTTTTCTAGTTATCACCTACAGTCTGCTTCTTATTACCCTAACGAAATTCATCCCAGTCACATAAGACTGTTTTCCTCTATCCCCTTGCAATCTAAATTTATTTTCCACAATGAGGAAAAGCCCTAAGTAACTAAATAAAAGCCCAATCGACTGATGTTTAAACCCCTCCTCTCTAACAAACCTCCTTAACTATTCACAGACAGCTGCCCTTGCTTTATTTTCTTATAAGTCTCATAGCGTTTACACCATACCTGTTAGGTGCCAGTCATGGATTCTTAAGCACATTATTCCCTGTCTTGTTGTTTTCTATATAAATCTGGGCCATGGTGACATTTTATTATCTAAATCTGAAATCAAAATCTCCCTGAAAAAAATCTTTTCTTCTTTTTTTCTCAAAATACTGCAAAATTGGCATATTTTTGCTTAATCAGAAAAGAGTAAAACAAAACTGATTTCAATTGATTTTTTCTAGTGTACCATACATCATAGCAATCTGCATATTTTACTGAAGAAGTGCTATTATATTTAATTGCAAGTTGCTCCTACAAATGCTGCAAAATATAAAAATTGCACTTTTGTTTCCTTTATAATTATATGGAAACTAATGTTTAGGTAGCTTGAGCTGTATCCTAACAGTGAAGTAGCAGCAGACCTACCTCTGCTTAACAACACTGCCCAAAAGACACATACTCCTTGTTGCTATGCTCAGATGTGCACATAGAATACAAAAAAGGGTACCTTAATTAGACACTATCAAGAAAACTTCCTTAGTAAGAAGCTCAATGGAAAGTAAATTGAATATAGGGAAAGTTAACTTGATATAATAACAAATAAGGAATCTGATCTGGGAATTCTTAGCAGCACATGGAGAATCTAAAAAAAAATATATTCTCTATTAAGAAAACTGTACAACCAGGAAGAAAAAGTTAAAAGAAGAAAGGACATTAGAGTAAGAGGTGGAAGGGTTAGGTGCTAAAATCATCTTCCTCTCAAATTTGGACCATAAAGCTCAAAAGAATTCTGCTAGAGCCATCTGTTTTAAGTGCTTTTCAATATCCTCACATTGCACGGTGAAAGCTTCCTACATTCTGAGATGATCCAAACAAACATTTATACTGAGCCCATCCAAGTTCCTACACATCATTCAGTGTATAAATAGTGCACAGGGGCAGTCTAAAGTGGTTCGGCATATATACGAGAATGTAGATACAACATATGGCTTTTGAAACCAAGAGACTATGTGACACTTATCATCTTCATCCAGAGTTTTGGATTTAGCTCCATAATTAGAGAACCAGAGCATCCTAAGTGCAGAGGCAGATGGAGTAGATAAAAAAGAATAATCCAAATTCTTTCCAAGGACTTAACAATTGAGAGTACCCAGCATCACAGACTGCTTTTGAAAAATCTACTGAGGTAATTTCTATATGCTCTCACATCCACTTACACATCAGGTTTATTAGACATTGCAGACTGACTTAAGAAAAAAAATACCACAGAATAACCTGCTTATAGGCATGACACATTGTTTCCTCAAACTTTGTTTATATGATGGAAGTCTAATATCAGGATAACTATTCTCTGATATCTATGTAGGTCTGTACCCATGCCTTGTAGTTGTCCTTCTCATACTATATATGGCCACCTTTCTTATCTTTATACCTGTGTAGAGAAGAAGAGCTCTACTGTTGCTTCTTAGCCAAATAAGACATAAGTCTTTTGATTAAGATCTTCCCTAACCTCATGAGTCACTGTGATGTTCTTCTTATAAGCCCTAATTTCATATATAATAATGGTTTGGTTTAAGTCTTCAGTATGTTTTGGGAGACACAGTTGGGGTCAGAACATAAGATTTCACTGACTTCATGGAGAACACTGGTGCCATTCATCATGTAGGTATGTTCGAACAAACCTAATTCCATCACAAACTTCATGATTTGACCAGGTAGACTATTGGTATATCAGTTATATAACTTCACATCCAACCAGAACAGTATGTGCAGTGAAAAACATCACTATATGGTGTGGGAAAATTCTGTATTCTGTCAATTACATTTTAAATAAGTGCTGATTGGCCAGTAGCCAGGCAGGAAGTATAGGCAGGACAACCAGACAGGAAGTAGAGGTGGGTCAATGAGAACAGGAGAATTCTGGGAAGGAGGAAGCCCATTCCTCCACAGTCCTATCCAGACACGGAAGAAGCAAGATGTGACCTGCCCTGCTGAAAAAGGTACCGAGCCATGTGGCTAACATATACTAGAATAATGAGTTAATATAAGTTATAAGAGTTAATAGGAAGCCTGAGCTAATGGGCCAATCAGTTTATAACTTATATTGACCTCTATGTGATTTTCTTTGTGACCTTACCGGCTGTAGGAACTGGACAGGACAGAAACCCCAACAATCAGGCCCTCGTGTTACAAATATATAATCCAAATCAGATAAAAACAACAGTAATGATCTTGGAAAAACTATTGTATAAGTTCATTATTAATTCCTCATATTTTGTTCATTCATAAATCTTTAATCTATTTTGCCACATAGAACTGTAAAGGAATCTCCTTAAAGAACAAGACCTTGCTCACTATTCCTTAGGACAACTTCTTCCCATCTGAGAGTTTAAATAGGTGAGGTTGTTTTATTATCAATTAAAAATTAAGTGCCAAATAGAGAGAATCTTATAAACAATAAAACTGGGAATATTAAATAAACCAGTCCACAATCCAGAAATCATTCCAGTACAGAGGTCCAAAAGGTTGAATAAGAAAAAGAAACTAACAAAAAAACAGTTTCTTGAAATTTAACTTAGGTTGAAGTATTTCTGCTACAACAACACACAGTAATTGACTTTAGAGTCTTTTTCTTTCATTTTGTTTTTGTTATTGTTGCTTGGCTGTGAGAAAATAAAAACATGTCACTTTGGGTCAATTACAAAATATTACTTTTTCTAAACCTTATTTCTGAACACTTCTTTCTCTTTATCTCTCTCTTTCTTTCTCTCTCCTCTCCCTCTCCCATGCTCTCTCTCTTTCTGATTATGTACTGACAATAGCTACAATGTAAACTTCTCCTTCTGCTATGGTCTTCCTTCCTGAAGCTTATTTTGGGGGACATTTTATCAACAGTAGGGATAGTAATTAAAGCAGAAATATTTTATTCATCACATTGACAATCACTTCTCAAACTCCTGGGCATGCCTAATTATGAGACTGATTATCTTACTGGACTGCTATATAATTTTAGATAGTAATAGTCACAACATCTCTTTTCAAGACAAAACTCAGGCACACAAGTTCCTTGATGACTATTAAAAACAAAATGAATTAGTACAGAGTAATCTTATTGATGTTAGCATTTGAATAAAATGTTTTGCAAAAAATATTTATAAATATGAATTTTAAATGCTATTTTGGTTCATTTAGCATGTAATTTTAAAAGTTTCACAGCTATGTTTTATTCCTGTACACATTTATAACTCACTGGTCTACCTAGTAACATATTGCCTATAGTCTATTTAAACTATCTATTTATACATATAAAAGTTGTTTTACATATATATATGTATGTATGTATTCAGTTTATTTCTTATATCAATTCTAAATAGAATGTTAATTGGTGTTTCAAAGGGGTTCTAATCGTTAAGTCTTACAAGACAATTTAATGTGGCTGATTGCTTATATTTAAGTCAAAATATGCAAAACACCTCTATAAAAATAAGAGATACCATCTTTCTCAAGCATATATTCATAATTAGTTTATTTTTAAACAAGAAATCTTCCTCCTAGATAGATAATTAACATTTGGCCAAAGGCTTCATGTTACCAGAAAGTGCTTATTACAACTTTATGATTATTAATTGTCATAAGACGAACTTATCATAGGCTGAGGTACATGGAAATGACAAGTATCACATAAAAATCTGCTTTTTCAATCATTATGTGTAATATCCATCATTTACTGTTTTCCTTTTCGGCTGGTATTATACTGTAGCCTTGTAATAAGACCCCCAATTCATCATTTCTGCACCTGCATATTCAACCAAACAGCAACCAAAATGTATATACATGCTTTCTTGTCCCTATATACCTCATAATTCATTGGGAAAAGAATCTATAAAATATTTGCAATAATTGATGTTATTAGAAATTCTACAATGAAGATATGGTTAAAGTAAGCAGGAAGACTTGCTTAGGCTATATGAAAATACCATGGGGTTTCGGGTGAAACGTGACCATTATTTGGTTTTATTTTACTCATAGGTCCTAGAACTAGCTTTCAGTAGTTAGTCAAGGAAGTTGGTTTTCTCAGTTACACCAAAGCTATGTGGGCTAATTTATGTAGTGAAGCAGTGGGCAGAATCTTTGACTTCTAGAAGCAGTTCTAAAGTAATAAAGTAATATACAATTTTAAAAAACACTTTATTTTGCTTCATTCCCTTTATTTTGTTCATTATTTCCACTTTTGTTCACATATCCAAATACTATCAAAGGACAAGCAAATTATTTACTTATCTTCATAATTTCATGGTAAGTCCAATTTACAAGATAAAACATATAGACTTTGTAAAGATATTAATTATAAAAATTCAAAGAAACAAATACAAACAAGCAAGCCTTTCCATTTATGAAAATATATGACAACGTTTTTTCATTAATGTTAGAAAATTATTCACTGAATAAATTTAATGGCATTTTTTTTCTTCAAAGTCATATAGAAGACTAATTGTGTAATTGTGAGGTATGGTGTCTTAAACAATTTATCATGAGAATTAAGAATATCTAATTTATACATTTACTTTCAAGATTGACTTTTCCAGCCCAAATTGCACTGAAGATTTGGATATAATTTAACCTTCGTAAAGCCTCTGAAAATAATCACTTAACAAGGTTTAAAATCTTTGCACCTCCCTCCCAAGATACTGAATTAGCCTTCCTATTTGTTTTCTCCATTTTCTTGCTCATATTAACTTCCTGATAATAGCATCAGAAACAAAATCTTCAATTATTGAGGGACAATACTAATGTATGCCTATGGAAACTCGATCAAGCTGAACTTAATAAAAACATGAACCTCAATACTGGGTTGAATTAAGAAGCATTAGGTTGTAAGGTGAAATTTTTTGTTTCATTAATTTTTGAAGTGAACGGCAATTTGCCACACATCTTACTGAATAAATTTGTTCACTAGCAGAAATTCGTATAATAGTCATCTGGATGAACACCCAATTATTGAGCGTCATGGCTCATATTAAACATGTAATACTTTTTACATGTTTCAACAACACCTTTAATTTCTACTGTAAAATGCAATTAATTCAAAGAAAGGCATCCTGAGAAGAACAAATAAGAAATACTCAACATGAAAGAATGTATATTTAGCATATTATTTTATATAAATGCAAACATATATGTAGTCATGAAGATGGGTTCTAAATACAGAGATAAAATCATGCATAAATATGCACTAACCATACAATTTGATAATTAACTGCATGGAAAATTTAAAGATGTTGAGAGAAAAATCACTATTAATTGTAAAATAAAATGCATCATAAAACTGTCCACAATTGTGGTAGGCTATTAGTAGTTAAGATATATTTTTGTTAAGTTAAAGGAGGTTTTGGATTTTAGAGTACTTTTACTTGTAGTTAAGAAAATAAAAATATCTTTATTATGTTTATGTATATATCTAACGTCTATTATTAAATAGGTCAGCTGTGCGATAGAGTGGAGGAGATACCAGATTTTAAATCGGAAAATATTGAGGATGCCTTGCATTATAAGCAGAAGACAGAAATGCACACAGCACATATTCCAATATGAATGCCAAATGTTATGTGTAAAAAGACTGACCTAGGTAACAGTCATCCTTGGAATCACGTATTCTTGTAACATCCGCAACCTCTTTCTATTTTCATTCTACCAACAACAGTTTTGTTGCTATGGCAACCACCAACCTTAAAAGAATCATTGTATTCAAAAGTGAAAATTTAAAGAAAAACAGAATATCTGTAGAAACCAATAAGCAAATTGAGGATGAAGTGGAGAGAATGAGATATGTATTTTAATTAAGAGTGATGTTAGTCTTCAACAGATATTTTACCTGTGGAATATGTCATGGCTATTAAGATGAGGCAAGTGTGCTTTCAGTGAACATATCTTTTGAATTGAGTAAGTTTTCCACAATCAAGAAAATGAATTAGTACAACCATAAATTTAATAATATCATGTAGTTTTTCCAGTGACAGGTATAGGAAAACCTACCTTTATGTCATTGGTCTGGAACCTGCAAGAGTCTCCTAAAACAACATAGTCTTTTGCCATAGTAGTTTGCAGCTCCCACAAAATTGAAGGCAATACTTAATACGGAATAGTACACATGCACCAGACACGGTACTCAGTGTAATAGAACTCGAAATGACCTGGGGCTTTCTCCTTGAGGACTAGCTCTCATAGGATCTATGGATGCTCTGTGAGGTACAAAAAGAGAAAAGTAATCAGTATTCCTGTCCAGCAGTAAATCCTATGAACCTAAACAATGACCAGCTCAGCAAGATATCCAAATGGATGCAATAGTTGCACTTATTTTTTGCAAGAAACAATAGATGTGGAATTGGACTTAAGAACCTTTCAAAAGAAAGAAAATTGTGTTCAGTTTTGTAAACATAGCAATAAACACACTTCTTGGGGGATTATAGAATCTAGAAGAAAAACTACTGACATTTTCCATAACTAATAAGATTTCCAGCTGTATTCTAAATACTTATTCTTATACCCACAGGTAAGGGTGGCTTTCAGCCCCTATTTAAGAAACTTCCTTTTGTTGAAAATGGAGACTATAACAGAGATGCGTTGTTCTGTCCTTATTTGCCTCCAAGGATGGACCTCCCTAGAAAAGTAAGGGAACAGATGAAAGTGAGGATATTACATACAAAATGCAGGGTTAATGATAACTCTTGTCAAAATTAAAGAATAATTGACCATGGAATGCACAACCATAAATGATTAATATACAAAGCAGTCCCTCATAGAGAATTATAGAAGAGAAGGCACAAAGATTGAAACCACACAAAGACCAACACAGTTTATGGTACCAGACATGGATTCCTTCCTTTTCAATGGACTGGAAGCTGTTTTCTTGGAGTTTGTGCCTTTACGACTTTATAAGGAAGCTGTGATCAAGACACAAAGCTACAAGAGAGAAAGAGCTTTCCCAGAGTATCCAGGACACCCCTCCCTGTGTTTGAAAAACTAAGATGACCAGTCATGTGTCCTTCCCTCTGGTTCCTTTGTTAAAAGTGTCTGATGATACTTAGTTGGTACTCATTAGCAAACTCTGCGTTCTTGCAAGTGTGGAAAAGGGCACTAGTGTGAGAATTGTTGAACCATAACTTGTCATCTCTGGCTTCTAAGTTCCCAGGATGACCCATTGTGGCTCAGAAAAGAGATGGTCTTTTTTTATCAGTGTTTTAGCTCACACCCACAAGGATAGCTCCATCTAAGACTCCTCGCAATAATAGTAGTCAGGGAGCCCAAACTGGTCTTCCCCTGTAATCAGAACGGTGAGTATGTCAGCTATCATCCTAGAGCCTTCCTCTAGCAACCGACAACCAGATGCAGAGATACACAACGAAGCACCAGTCCCAGCTCTGGGAATCCAAAAAAGAAGACGGAATATATGAGCAAGGGAGGTCAAGATAATGATAGGGAAATCTACAGAAACAGCTGAATCAAGCTCTTAGAAACTCAGGAACTCTAGAACGACATCTGTGGAACTGCCATGGGACCAAATTAGGCCCTCCGTATATAGGAGGCAGTGGCGAAGCTTGGACTACGTGCGAGACACCTAGCGGAAATACCAGGATCTATCTCTGTTGCATGAGTTAATTTATTGTAACCCATTCCTTATGGTGGGAGGCCATGTTCAGCCCTAATGCTGGTGGTGGGGCTTGGTCCTGCCCCACATTAATGTGCCAGACTTTGTTGCCTCCACATGGTAGGCGTTATCCATTGAGAGGGATGAATGTGGGGTGAGATACAGGGAGGAGGGGGGAAACAGGTTGGGATGTAAAATGAAATTAAAAATTAAATTGAAGAAAGAATTTGGGGGGATGAGAAAATAAATAAATAAAATTCTATTGAGGGCCACTGGAATGAAAAGTCTGTGAACCTTTATACCTGGGCTTTGATGCCACTAGGATAGAAACAAGCCTCCGTTGCTCAGATCAGACTATTACACCAGGCCATGCTGCTGCCTGTTTGGGTATACCTACTTATGGGAAAGAGCTATGCGATAAGAATTATTATAATATATAATATGAATTTATGTAATTTGAAAATTACTCGACCATGTATTTTTAGAACTTTTTAATGCAAGATAAAGAAACTAAAATGGACTGAATATGTTCCAATACCCTACAAGGATATGAAGGTTAATATGCAACCTTTCTTACTTTTAATTATTGCTGTCATTTTCATGTAATTATCAAATGAGTGAAGATGTTAGATGGTAGTCAGTTAATCCTGGGGACATAGATACAGTGCCCATAGAGATCTGATTTGGTAGTTTACACACGCACCCTTTACAAACAAAGAAAGCAGAGACTTGATATCCCCTTTTCTGTTCTTACCTGTTCTTACCATTTGTGGAGAAAAGGGAATTCTTATTCAAAGAATTAACTATTAATTGAGAAGATTTTCCTCATTGTTTTGAAAGCTTACTTTGTTCACAGGCATAATAATTTCATAGGATGGAAATTATTATTATTAAAGGTATTTTATTAGGATGGAGGTATTTTATTACCTAATTAAACAGTTGTTCACATGGAATATGGGAAATTAGGGCATTCTCATCCTTTATCCCACCGCCTCTTCTTCATTTTTCTCTACTTCTGTATTATTTTCCAAGTAATGTTGTTTAGATAGCAAGGTTCTGGATGCTGATATCTGTTAATGGAGTTTCTTCCATCAATTGATAGTTACTTTCTTTTATATGTTTAATCCCTCCTCCTATTACTTCTCTATTCTAAAGATACTCTCATTAGTCTTTGTCTTTAGCACTTTCTCAAAACTTAAACATCATTTCTAAAGTTTGGGGGTAAAGTTTTAAGATTCAAAGAGAGCATTGATCAAACTAGAGAAGTAACAGTCTTCTATACTTTGTGCTTTCTATTCATTTAGCAGTTGGCTCATTTTGAAGTTTATTTTAAAATTAAAAGACACTTGATTTGTATTAATTTTATGTTTTAAAGTTTATCTCACAGTGTCTCACATTTCAACGTTCCAAGTTACCTTGCACAAAATAAAATATCATTTACTTAGTGAATACTTAGATTTCAAAAATCATCTATTATCAAATACTTTTAATAGTGAATTGAGTTTATCTTTGCTGAAAACTTTGACCTTCACTTTTTATACCTATATCAGACTTGTACAGTTCAGTGATTTAAACAAGTGTAGACAGAGGGCTGTGTCATTTGTGATAATGTACCACCTTCACAGAATTAGATGAATTATTTAGGATCACAGAGATATTTATGCCACAAAATAGTATCTAAAGCTTATTTGAACGGAGGTTACATTTTAAATCAAAAGGACAAAAATAACTATTAAGTGAAGACTCCACACCTATGTATGGTATTTGATAACAAATCATGACTAACATTAGCTTCGATTTTCTTAGAAGACTTCTCAATGATTTAGAGTCCAAATACACATAAAATATTTTACACTATATAGATATATGTATACCAATAATATAAAAATTTCAATAACTTTTTTCAATTTTACCAAAGTGTTGGAGGAGACTTCTTGTTTTGTTCCCAGCCACTTAGCCCTGAAATAATCACACAGAAACTATATTTATTAAATCACTGCTTGACCCATTAGCTCTAGCTTCTTATTGTCTAACGCTTACATATTAATTTAACCCATCTCCATTAATCTGTGTATGGATGCGTGGCTGTGGCATACTAGCTAAAGTTCTGACACATGTCTCCATTGGGGCTACATGGCTTCTCTCTGACTCTGCCCTTCTTTCTCCCAGCATACAGCCTAGCTTTCCCCACCTAGTTCTGTTCTTACCTGCCATTGGCTCAAAGCAGTTCTTTACTCATTAACCAATAAAAGCAACACATAGACAAAAGACCTCCCACACCAACAAAGCTTTTTGGATAGTCCCGTTACATGAGATACACTTTCTCAGTCACATATTTTTCAATGAATTATTTATATATAAGTACTTACTAATAAAATGATCTCACTCATTATTTGAACTAAAATGATTTCCAATATTTAGTGATTTTTAATTTTTTAAAGAATTTCTCAATATTCACACAACTTGCAATACTCCCTCTCCCTTTTCAAATTTCTCCTCTCTCTCATAACTTCCTCTCAAATTCATAAGCTCTTCTTTTTAAATTTCTTTCTCTCACTCACTCACATGCACACAGACACACAGACACACACACACACACGCACACACACCACATGTGTTCACAAATATGGACACACATATGCACGTGCACAACCTGCCTAGGTAATTTAGTGTTGCTTTTAAACACATGTATGTCTGTTGACATCAGGTAGACGATCACAGGCTTGCCTGGCCCTGAAGTCTCATTCTCTCACTCTCTGCTGTGTCTTTAGTTGCCTCTTAGTTCTTTATCTATGGATTGAACCTTGAAAGTTTTATTTCTTTCTATCTTGGCATGTCAACTGGTTTTATTATTAGACAGGTCCTGTTAGGCAACCATATTTTGTAAGTATAGCTTGCTTGTAGGAGAAAATGTCTTGTAGAATATGTAGTGACACCTAAGCCAAAAAACAAGAAAGAGTTCTGTGGAATATTTGGTATTTAATACTATTATTGATGTTATATACATCAATAATATAGCATATAGTTGGTATTAATGTTGTTATTATACTTATTATTGGCATGCTATGAATTGAACAAGGACCCTGAGTAGCTAAGCAAGCACTCTGCTGAGCTACTTTCACAGTCCATCTCAAATTCATTCTCTTATAAATTCTTGAGATTCTACTTTCACATGAATTTTGGGAGGATAAAATTATTTACTTTCCTTACTTTTGTTTTTATTGAAAATAGATTCTTTTCTCATACAATACATCTCAACCATAACTTTCCTTCCCTCCATTTAACTTCCTGTTACCTCCTCACCTCCCCTCTCTCCTAGATCTACTCCCCCTCTGTTTCTTCTTCAGAAAAGAGCAGGTCTTCAAGAGACTATAGACAAACAAGAGACAATGTGAGTTCAAATAGATGGTTTAGACTTTAAGAGCACTAACTACTCTTCCAAAGGTCCTGAGTTCAATTTCCAGCAACCACATGGAGGCTCACAACCACCTTTAATGAGATCTGGTGCCACCTTCTGATGCACAGGCAGACGCACTATACACATAATAAATAAATAAATCTTTTAAAAAATCTGTATCATTGGATATTTTATCTGTTTCTTGTCTTTTTAAAAATGTTATTAATGTACTTACACATGATAACATGATTACACATGATAACAAACATGATATGTTTGTTTGGCACATGTCTTTGTACATGTATGAAGTTGTGTCTTTCTGACACATGAATCAGTACATGTCTGGAGCTCAGAGGGCAACATGGTGGAGTCAGTTTTCCTTTTCTTTGTGTTATTTGAATCCAACTCAGGTTGCCAGATGTGTGTGAAACTGCTTGTTCATTTCCACGCTTCCCAGATCCAAAATAATCACTCAGAAAGTAGATTAATTACATTACTGCTTGACTAATCACTTAAGTGTATTACTAGCTAGCTCTTATATCTCAAACTAACCCATTTCTATTAATCTGTGTTTCGCCATGAGGTTGTGGTTTACAAGGCAAAGTTCTGGCACCTGTCTCCTCCAGTGGTACATGGCGTCTCACTGGCTCCACCTATATTCTCTCAGCATTCAGTTTAGTTTTCCAGCCATGCTCAATTCTGCTCTATCAAAAACCAAAGCAGCTTCTTTACTCATTAATCAGTAAAAGCAACACATATACAGAAGGACTTCCCACATCATACTTTACTGCTTAACCATTTCACTTGGCTCATTTCTTATTTTATTTTCACCATTAACATGATGAATTTCTATCAGAATAGCAACTATTTTAATCTTCTCCTGTATAAATCACAAATTCTGGGAGCATTTCTTGGCATTTAATTCTGAATTCAAAAAAAATTTGTTAATAACCAATTGCTTCCTATTTCCTTATCAATTGATATTATAATAGTTAGGCATTTCTAAATAATTTTTGGGACCCAAGTACTTTTGTGCTCATAATTTATATTGTTTGCTTGTTAAAGACACAATCTGGAATACCTCCGG
This sequence comes from Ondatra zibethicus, assembly GCA_004026605.1. Taxonomy (NCBI): domain Eukaryota; kingdom Metazoa; phylum Chordata; class Mammalia; order Rodentia; family Cricetidae; genus Ondatra; species Ondatra zibethicus. Next base: position 38,744 of record PVIU01012934.1, on the reverse strand, counting down.
CTGCTTTAGCTTTCTACCACCCAAGGTTGGCCCTGACTTCTGGTGCTAGTATTAAAGGCATACATGCCTAGCTTCAGGATATAATGTATCATCTTCTCATATTATCACATTTCCAACCTAAGTAATTAAATTCCTCAAGAGAATAATACTTAGTTTCTAATTTTTAAGTGCATGGCAATTCATATATTTTGTAATAGTGTCTAAGAAAATTCTAATTTCAACCACTGTAGTTAATGGGTGAGTCCTCCGCATTACTTTTTCACTACTTGGCTAACGCTGACATCCACCAGATTTACAATTACTAAGAAACAAGGGGATGACTCTAGAATTTAAAGTGCTGTTCTTGTAGATTTAAAAAATGCTGTCTCTGCTGCCAAAAAGTTTTAGATTTCAGATGATTTACCTTTGAGAACTGCTGAGGATCAATAAGAGACTTGAAGGAGAAAAGAATGGGTGAAAAAGGAACAAAAACAAAAATGCTGAAAGAAATGTTTGAAATTCAGAAGCTCTGAAAAGGTGTGGCAAGGCACAGGTTGGGGGAGGAGGAGGATGTGTGAATAGAAGAGAGAAGTTTTAAGTACCAAATGTAAAGGCTTGTTCTTTGAATTAAAGTGTGTGTTTGAGGGACAGAGACAGAGAGACAGAGACAGATGGACAGTGACCAATAGACAAAAACAGAGATACAGGCATAACAAGTCATGTACTTTTGTCAACACAAAAAAAGTATAGGCACTTTCAGGCTGTGTAACACTTGATCACATCTTCCCATATGAAGTAGTATAAGTGGTCCTCATGGTGGAAATAAACTTCACCTATGGTGGAAGAGATCAGCTGACAATGTTCGTGGACTGTTTCATCTTCATCATACTCTAGGAAACACTTATGGAGGACAATTTCAAACCCTGTTTTAATGTTAAAGGAATGTGAAATGATGTTGGAAATTCACACAAATTGCCAACATTGCAATTGTGTAAATTCATGCAGGATAAACTCCACCTGTATTGGCTGAGGATTTTGAATTGTTATAGAGACCAGCCAAGTATTAATGGGATTAAAGTTTATTTTCATTGATGTTGTACAGCATGAATTTACACTGTGATAAGAAAAGGCATGTGTTATATATTTGTGTTATATTATGACACAACCATTTCAAAATGCACATTTTTAAAATATTACAAACACTTACCTTTTTTTTTTGCCTACTTCAGAGTTTGTAACCACCCTGAACTAATAATGTTGGATATATCTGACATACAACAATATTCTTAAAAAATGTTGCTAATACTGACACCATAGCAATTGTAGGATTAAAAGGAACATCTATTCCAGTTTAGTTAATTTTCAAATATGAAAATTCCCTGAGGTTCCTAACAGAAACTTTTCCAATCATTTGAATAATTCACATAAGAAGGGAATCAGAACTGTTTAAAAGGGCTTAATTTTCAGAAACTCAGGTTGCTAGAATAATTTTTGCTTTTTATCTCTAAAACTTGGAAGCACAAATGAGACTGAAGAATAATAACCTTCGGAGAAACACAGAGGGATTTAGATTCAGGAAGAACCACAGAGGGAATAAGCAATTGTTTAGCCCCTCATCTAGAGGAATCATTTATTAAATCCTCTTTTTGGCTAGGTGTGCTAACTTGGAAACAGGAAATGAAAAGCACAACACTTAAAAATGGCCAGAATTTTATTTTCATGTGCAAAATAAAAAGTAATTTGATGGAAATATTTCTGCTGTTATAAGTAAAGTGAAGCAGAAACATTCTACATGCATTTGTGTCTGTGATGTTTGGGGAAATGTGCTTCTTCTTATTATCTTAAATCAAATAATAATAGAGTATGGATTGTAAAATGTGGCCACTAATTTATAGACCAATAGTCCTGGTTTACCTCAACAGGTCATAAAACAGAAAGAAGAGTCATGAACAAAGGAAAACATTTAAGAGTGGCGGATTGACAGAGAGTATAGAGGGGGTAGAGGTGTAAGCAGTCAGGACAAAGCACACACATGTGGGAATATGACTAAAATAATTTTAATTAAAATGATTCAAAACATGAAAAGCCTCATGTTTTTCGGTTTATAAAATGAAATATAAGTTGTTAATTACAGGACATTCACAAATGGAATGTTATTATAGCTACTATGCTCACCAATCCATGCTGTTTCTGCTACTGAGAAGTTTTAAATTTGAAATGACTAACTGTGATTCATGTGATAGGCCTGAAAATACATAAATTTCATATAGAATTGTGACGAGTACAATTCATAAAAAAGTATCAACATTTTATTCAAACACGAGAAAAAAATAAGAAAATGCAATCCACATTAAAAAGAACACCACTCCACTTGAGAACAATGAATATTTTATCAAGAAGTTATATTTCCCTACAAATAAAATGAAATGGTTTGTTGCAGAAAGCAAAGATCTGGTGAAGATGAGTATATTCTATGAAAGGATAAACATGTATGTAGTTTTGTCATTATAACAACATTCTGAGGAACCTAATGCTTTGGCTAAATGATAGACAAGTTACAATTTAATGTTAGAGAAAATGTGTTTACAGCAAATAGAAAAAAATAGTGCATTATATTTTTCTCAGTATTTCATATTACTTTATATTTCAATTTAGTCAGCCAACATAATCAATGTTTTATTTCTCCAAACCTCTAACACACAATTTGTGAAAAAATAAATGAAACAAACTAGAAATGACTAGAAATGTATCTTTCAAAATTATCTCATTGAAAGAGTGACAATACTTTGAAATATTTCTGTGACAGATATACATATAAGAATCTGTGCTTCCTGATTCCTACTCCCTTCCTCTCCTCCTAAGATTTCTTCTCTATTCATTGCCTTTTAAAAATCACTGTGATTGTTTGAATGAGAATAGCTCCCATGTGGTCCATATATTCAAATACTTGTTTCCTAGTGATAGAACTCTTTAGGAAAAATTAGGAGTTGTGGTTTTGTTGGAAGAAGTATTATCACTGAAGGTGGGCTTTCAGGTTTCAAAAGATTAGCCATTTCCAGTCTTTCTCTGTGCCTCCTGCTTTGTTGGTCAAAATGTGGGTCCTCACTTCTTCTTGCTGCCTTCATTTGCTCCACCTTCTTGGACTCTAACCCTCTGAAACTTGTTTAATTAAATACTTCCTTTTGTTAGTTGCATTATCATGGTGTTTCACACAGAACTAGAAATATAACTAAGACAATGTTAAACATGGCTTTTGGTTGGTATCTTTTAAGTGTTTGTGCTTAAGTATCAATGATGCCCTGTCACAGAAGAATTACCTCTTTATCCCCTATTGCTTAGTTGCTATCCTTTTTCTCCCAATTCTAAAATTAAGGTTTTTAAAATTAAGGTTTGCAGAAAAAAACGCAAACAGTAGATACAGTAACTATGCAACAATTAAGATTACTTTCAATTTTCTACTTTTTGCCCTTTTTTCCAGTAATAATTAATAATTTTGTTATTCTTGATGATGATAATGATCACTTGATCAGTACAGAGGGCATACATTCTTCTGGGTCCATTAATGTCTAGCTCTCTTATAACAATCACATCTATCAGATATTTTTGAGTGCCAAATTTTTTATCTTATACTATTAAGCCCTGGATGATGTTCTATTATGACTTGTGGTCCTCTAGGCCAGTTGAGTGTTGCCATCTTGTATTCTATCAATTGTCATCCTGGAAATTTGAGTTAAGCTTTTGATATCCAGAGGTTTCATTTTTCATTTTGTTCTTTGTTCTACTAGAGTGTATCTAAGGAAAAACATACAAGAGAAAATATGTTTGGCATGATTAATTACAGATTTATTGTAGCAGAGATTGGTGTAGGAGGTCCTTCTGTTTGTGTGTTGTTTTTATTGGTTAATTAATAAAGGAACTGCTTGGCCTGATAGGGCAGAACTTAGGTAGGTGGAGAAGTAGAACTGAATGCTGGGAGGAAGAAAGCAGAGTCAGGCCTCCAGGTCAGACATGCTGAACCTTTCCCAGTAAGCCATGACCTCATGGTGATAATTATATTAATATACAGATTAATAGAAATGCATTAAATGAAGATGTGAGAGTTAGCCAATAAAACTCTACAGCTAATGGGCCAAGTAGTGATTTAATTAAGACAGTATCTGTTTGGTTATTTTAGAGTTGAACAGCCGGGAGCCAACAAGCGGCCTCTTAACATAAACCTGCCACCCTCAATGTTCTTATAGGTTTATAAATGGCTGTGAGTGTGGGTATTGTTTTAGGAAATATGAAGGAGAATAGGCAAAAGGCAACTGAGCACAAATGACATAGAGAAAGTAATGTAGTTATTGGCGTGGGAATATGCAGTAGGGGTGATCATGCAATAGGGACTAAGACTTGCTTCTTGAGGACATACTCTGGATCTTTTCTTCTGGTTAATTCTCCTAACATCTGAATCTATGGTCATGTCAAGAAAGGGTAATGTATGGAACTAATTGTATGCACTGAATGAAACTAGGGTTCTGACTACATGTTAAATTGCTTCTTACACATTTTCCTTATGTAGGAAAAGAAGAGTTCACTAAGAACTCATCCTATCTACTGATCACAACATTTCAGTCATGGTGTATATGTAATGTAAGCATCTCACCTTCCAACACTTTGGTTTTTTTCTAACTTTTCTCAGAATTGCCAAATAATATATTGAGATTCAGCCTGATAAGTCACACATTATTTTTTTTCAAAGAGTCATTAAGAATTTCAGGTCATGAGCCATCCTTCTTCTGTAATCAGATTGGTAACTATGATAATTGACATCATAGACCCTTCCTCTAGTAAGTAATTGATGGAAACAGATGCAAAGATCCACAGCCAGCAATGGGCCAAACCTGGATCTTTCTTTCTCTCTCTCTTTCTTTCTTTCTTTCTTTCTTTCTTTCTTTCTTTCTTTCTTTCTTTCTTTCTTTCTTTTTTTAGTTTTTCAAGACAGGGTTTCTCCATAGGTTTGGAGCCTGTCCTGGAACTAGCTCTGGTAGACCAGGACAGCCTTGAATGAGTCCAGTCGAAGGGAGGGAAAGGGATATATGAGCAAGAGTGATCAAGATCATAATGGGAAAACCTAAAGAGACAGCTGATTTGAACTAGTGGGGGTTCATGGACTCTGGACCAATGACTGGGGAGCCTTCATGGGACCAAATTAGGCCCTCTCAATGTGGGTGATGGTTGTGTGACCCCTAGCAGTGGGACCAGGATTTTTACCTTGTGCATGAACTGGCAATTTAAAACCCATTCCTTATAGTGGGATACCTTGCTCGGCCTTGATCCAATGGTGAGACTTGTCTGTCATAGTTGCTCCCCATGGGAGGCCTTACCCTCTCTGAGGAGTGGATGGGGGATAGGAGAGAAGGTGTGGGGGGGACTGGAGGAGGAGCAGGAGAGGAGCTGTGTTTTTTTATGGAAAATGAATTTAAAAAATGTGATAATCTATTTAAAAACCTCTTCTCAATTTGAAAGTTCAATTCAATGTGAAGCTATTCATAAAAATATACTCTTTTCTTTGAGGACAAGTAGCATTTTTTTTTTGCACAAAGTGAATAAATATTTGGATTGTTCTTAGTGTTAAAAAAAGGAACTTCAGTCCAACAATAGCAGACCATTATGGTAACTGGCACATATGCAATGCAGCTAACTTTGTAGGACACTCACCAAGCTGGTCCTGATTCTGAGGATCTTCCCTCTATTTGAAAAGTTCCAAAATTTCTGTGTGTGTGAATTTCACTTTCTCATGTTATATAAACTTTAAAAATAAAAGCACAACTCTATATCTTTCATAGACTACCATACAATGAGAAAATAGCTGTATTTGTTTACACCTCCATTCTTCTTCAAATTTTGGCATTTCCCTACTTCTATAATGAAACCTTTCCTGTTTTTGACTTCAGTTGAACATGTTAAAAGCCACAGAAGCATAAAATGGAATCGTTTAAATCTTACACTCAGAAGTCAGAAAAATATGAAACATTTATTACCCTGCCTTGAGAATAGAGAAATGTGACAATGAAGGCTTACATTAAGTATTTATGTCTGCATAAATGTCTAATCATGATCAAAAGAGTGAGATAGAGGAGGTTAAGGAGGAGCTCAACCAGGAAAATATTTGCTGATCAAACATGGAGGCTGGTGGTTTTCCTAAGCAAACCATATTAAAAAAATAAAATAAAAATCTGGCTTTGTGGTAAGAGCCTATAAACCAATTATTAAGGAGTGGGCAACAGGAGGGCTCCAGGGCCTATTGCTGGCCAAGCAATCCAGCCGAGTTCTTGAGCTCCAGGTTCAGTGAGTGATCCTGTTTCAAAAATATTTTTTCCATACCTTCTCACAAACACATAAAATTAAAAAAAAAAACAAAATGAAAGAGGAGGTTCTAGTATTCCTTTGTAATTAAGAGGAAAATGCCTTTAGGAGTTTAGTAAATCCTGAGAAAGGAATCTGTGCCAATGGAACTAGTTACCAGAGATCATGGAAATTATGGAGCTGCTTGCTCAGAAGTTTTTTTGTGAAGACAGAAAAGACAAAGCCTCTTGGAGAAGAGAAAAAGTCCATTAGAACCTACATCTATTGTTGACTTGATATTAGAATTCACAGAGTCCAGAAGAGCAGAAATTAAAATTCTTGTATTTATACATTACCCAGTCTTGTGTGTTTTGTTACAGTAATTGTAAGGTTTAACTAAAGCAGACCTTTCCTTTGGAATTTTAATTAAAGATAGATTATTTCTTTGTTGTTGAAAGTGCAAAATTGTCAGTGGCTTATAAGAAAGTAAACTGTTACTTATGTAAATTTAAAAATGTGTGCTTTTAGTAATTTCAATAGTAAGCAGGAATACTGGATATGTGCTCTTGTCTATTTCTGACTACACTAACCTTAAAGCCTGGCTAACAAGTTCACAAGTGTAAAAGCCAAGGATAATCATTCAAATGTTGATGTGAAGCCCTGAAGATTCAGATAATTTCATTTTTATACCATTAACTATTTTATAAGTCTGTTGTTTCTCATAACTATAAAAAGTTGTAAATGTGACTTAATTATCTCAGAATAAAGTAAAAAAAAAGTGTTTGATAGTTAGCTCATGTGTTTTGACACATGACAACTGAATCAAAATTCTTTTGACATCATACTGATCTGAAGCTGCTCATTTTTCAATGATGTATGGCAGACATCTTATTTCTCTAAATCAACTTTGTGAAATGATAGTAGCAAAAATGAAATCTTATATTTCTTCTTGGACATAACATCTCAAATGAATTCCTACCCTGGTAGTGGACTCTGATTGAACATACAGGGTTATGATAAACTCGATTTTCTATTAGATATGCTCTCAACCCTGTGATATACTTTCAGGGAAAACATTGAAAAGAAATGGAAAAAAACCTGAATAGCATCCCATTTTCTTAATAAGTGCTTTTATACAAAAACCATTGTCTCGTTTTGTTTCTTTCATCCAACAAATGGAAATATTTTGTTGAATATCCTTTTACTAAAGTTCTGATGGACTTATTTGTTTCTGAGAGCATTTTCAAGCAGTCAAGAATCAGTAAGATTCAAGTGCATAACACTGAAGTATTACAGAAAGGACAGACAGGGAGTGCCCAGAAACACATAAAATAAAGACTAGATTTAACATGATAGCAATATGATATATCCTAACCTTTTCATTGTCCTGATTTTGTACCAAAGCAATATATATATTTATATAGGCTAATCACAGTTATCTCAACAACAAGAAAGGAGGTTATCATTCATCCAATCTTGACTTAAAGCTATATTTCTTACTTTTCTTAATGGAAGGACACAGCACATTCTTTAATATCTCATTTGACCAAAGGTTTTAACTTTTAAAGAGAAAAAGAAGTTATTAATATTATCTTAAAACTTCACTACATATTGGAAACTATAGAAGCAAAATTAGATGATAAAACAGTATTTTACACGAGTACATACTTAAACAGAGAATTCTCAACAGAGGTATCTAAAATGGCTGAAAGACACTTAAGGAAATGTTTAACATCTTTTTTCATCAAGAAATGCAAATCAAAACATCTCTGAGATTCCGTCTTGCACCTGTAAGAATGGCCAAGATCAAAAACACTGATGACAACTTATGCTGGAGAAGTTGTGGGATAAAGGAAACATTTCTGCATTGCTGGTGGAAGGGCAAACTAGTACAGTCACTTTGGATATCAGTATAGAGATTTTTTTTAGAAAACTAGGAAACAACCTTTCTCAAGACCCAGCAACACCACATTTTGATATATATCCAAAGGATGCTCAATCGTACCACAAGGACATGTGCTCAACTATGTTGATAACAGCATTGTTCTTCATAGCCAGATCCTGGAATTCTAAAGTTTTGTAGAATAATTTTTTTTTCTGTGAAATAGGAAAAATAGTAAAATATCAAAGTATCAAAAATAAATTAAATCTAAGCTTCAGATTTCAATTTTTTAGTTACACATACTAAAAATAATACATTAGAAAAGTGAAGGCAGAAAAAATCCAGGTGTATCATGATTACATACTTTAAGCAACACATTCAAAAGAAGATAGAGTATTTGTATAATGATAACAGTATCACTGTAGATTCTTTCTGATAGCCCTAGAAGTTGAAGTTGTAGCAATTAAAGTTTCTGATATATAGTTCAGGTCACTTAAACTTTAGTAATCCTTTTAAGTAGATTTTTATAACTTCATATTATTGGTTATTCTTTCTTTTTTTCAGTATTCTATTTTGGTTGTTGCTAAGGCAAATTTTATACACTTCTATGCCACTTTTTGGTTATATTTCTAGAATCAGGCTTCTTGTGGCTGAGTTAAGAATATATTAGTACTTTTGGCCTTCAGATTTCATTAAGTTCAGTTATCTGTTTGCTTAACAATACGTGTTAAACTGCTCTCCTCTCCAGCAGATCTATACATCTCAAGAGTCATAACATTGTGACATCCTATTTACCTTTATTTATTATATTATATTTATCCAAAATATTTGTGTTTCATTTTACATTGTGTCTTCTAAGATAGAGTCAGCTACTCATTCTTTCTAATTCTGTTGTATTTTTGCAGTGATCTCTCTACTACCATTTATCTGCTTTATTATGAGACTGGAAGTCACACTATTAAATGACAAAATACTTTGGATGGGATGTAGAAAATATTATGACATTTTAAAATTTAAGCATATTCCTCGAGATAAATTTAAATTTATAGGATATTTTATAACACAATTGTGATCATTTCTCGCTTAAGCTGAATAACATCCATGAACTATTATTTTCATGAAAACTTGTGCTGTTATGCTTTGTTAACATCTTAAGCTCAAAACAGTAGAATACCATTAGTTAAATGTAATAGTTTACTTCCTCAACATACAGTGCACTCACATAAATCGTAAAAAACACACAAAACAGCTCACTTTTAAAATTGATATTTCTATAAAGAGTCCATCAAAAGCAAATAAGATGACACAGAATTTTTTAATAACCCTCACTCTAACTCAATCTTAATGAAATAGCTGAAGCTAAAAATGGATTATAATGGCCTTAATTTCTGTTTATGGCTTAGCAAATATCAAGTTTTTGAGAGGTACCTTGTGTAGGAATGATGACTCCATTGCTGATGGGAAAAGCAGCATTAGCAAAATTAAGTATGCACAAATTATAGCTCTTGAATGAAAATGTTTATCAAAAAGGATAATATAAAAATAGTCTCAATATCTATGCATATTTTGTCTATATTTTTTAAAAAGATAGATGTTTTATAATATATATTTATATATAGTCAATCTCTGCTACTTCATGATATACAAAATAAAAATGAAGTTTTTCTGTATATGCAAATATACTTATGAATAAACATGTTTTATTATAATAAGTATGTCTTATTATTATGAATGCTGTGATATATTTAACAACATGGATATACTAGACAATAAAGCACATGATAATTATATGAAATTTCAGGAAAATTAGAGAGAAAAAACAAAATCTAATATTGAGATCCAGATACTGTTGGGCACATAAAAATCAAAACATTTTGTAACTTTTAAAAGTCATATAAGGCTCATTTAATAGCTCCACCAACAGTAAGTTGAATGTGTTCAAATACTAGAGTTTATGGGAATACAGTTTTTTTGTTTAAGTCACCAGATTCTGTTCCCTAGGCCCACACATCTCATAATATAATGCAAATGAATTTAGCACAACTCCAAAAATCCCCATAGCCTTTCATAATTACAAAGTATTTAAAAGGCCTTTAAATACCTCAAAATTTCATCTGAGAATCAAGGCAGTCTTAATTAAGCTACAAACAACAACACAGTTTATATACTTCCAAAATATGATAGGGTAAAATATACATAACATTACAAAGAGGAATGGGGGGGTATAATAAGGAAACATTGGATTAAACTAAGACGGGAACCCAAAAACATCAAATCTTGTAGCTCCATGCTGAATGTCAAAGAGTTTACATAACTCTGCCCCTCTAGCTTTAATGCCTTGATCTACATCTCTTTCTTAGGCTCATTCCATTCCACATATGCATTTCTACGTGTAGAGGCTCTGGCATCTCCAAAATCTTTGTTTCTCCCATGCTATGCATGCTTTACCTTCTTGGATTCAAGAAATGGTTCCTCTAAAGCCAAAACCATATGAAAAACCATGCTAGTTTTAGCAGACAGCCTAGGACAGATCTCCTATCCTTTGAACCATATTAGCAGCAGTTTTTGTTTATTGGTGTCTTAAAGGAGAAGAATACCCCTTAGCCTCTCTTTCAAATTTTGGACACTTAGCTGAGTAATTTCTTACCATAAAAGCACCATTCCCATTTTGTTTCCTAGTACGGAACAGGCCTCTGCTTATTGCCACTAATTTCCTTAACAATCACAGTCTCTTTCAACACCTGTCTTGGCCACAACACTAAGCTTTGTGAATTTTCTGTAAATGTCCCTTTCCTAAGCAAATTGAAAATTTTACATTTCTTTCTGTCTCTGTTGTTCCTGTTCATTGTAGACACCTGCATAAATATAATCAGTAATGACAATACCACACATGAAACAATATGCTGACTTGAAATTCACGCTTCCAAGGAAATTAGTCCATTTCTTTTCAATTTAGCCTCAAGCAGGTTCTTAGGACCAGAGCAGACGATACCCATACACTTTGCCAAAATTTCTCAGGAATGCACTTCAGTTCAGTTGCTAAGATTGTTCTCTCTGAAATTTTAGGAGTGTATCCCCTTAAAATCATGTGGTTCTTAGCACTTCTGTATTCTAGGTTTCTAGAACAGTCTTTGAAGCTCAATTTGTGGTATTTACATACTTTTCTATTCTAATATTGTGAATTCTTCCACATTCTCCCAAAACAAGACAAGTAGTATAGTGAGTTTATTCACATTCTCTTGTACCAACTTCTGTAAAACCACCTTTTTGTTGTAGTGAAATGGCTTTATGATCAATGTAATTTATAGTAGAAAACATTTCTTCAGGTTATTATTCCAGAATAATAAGAGTCAGTCATAATAAGAAAGTATGGAAGCAAATTGTAGGGACTGATGCTGGAGAAACTAGGAATAAGACATTTGATGTCATAAAGATTCAATGAAACTTGCTTAGGAAATATTATACAAAGTGATATTTAGTTAATAGATCTCTCAAGCATAATTGGTATACTATTCAGAGCTGTGAGAAAAATAGGAAGAAAAAAAATTGTACCTCTAACAGAAGCATGCCTATATCCAGTAGTGAAAGGCAAAGGTACTAGGTCAGGTCTGCCATTCATTCCTGGTTGTTAGGTCAAAAGCAACCCCTTTCTCAACTGGCACTGCTGATGACAATGCCCTAAACATAAGGACCCTAGCAGTGTGAACAGAAGATTGTTATTGCATAAGCAGGGGTCTAAAGGTGGGTTTCTCTTGATCAGAATATTCCCTTAAGTCACTAGAAATGTCCCGTAGTCTATTCTCACTGTTCAACAACCTCTCTCGAAGTCATCTAATTCACAAGTAATTCACGCAGCTCATATCAGCTTAGGGACCCCACCTTGATGGCTGTTACATAGATTATGCTTGCCTTTCCACAAGTTTGTCCTTCTTTCTATTCCTCACCCCTAAGAGATAGCTTTGGCAATTTGTTCCCTAATCAACCTTTATTTCTACACATGGTTTTAGTGGGGAGAATTTCCTACAAACACCTAGATACTCTGATGCTGGGCAGTTTATTGTAATAAGTTTTAAACCTATTACAACTTAGGATAATATTTTTCAGGTAATAATCATTCCCATTCCAGGTTTACAATATGACTTAAAGTTTGGCTACATAGAAACTCTTTTGCAAAGTATGTGTGACCATTAATAAGGGTCTATAGGTTAAAGGCCTATGACCTAGTATGGTCACTGATTGAGAGAGTATATAGATCAGCACACTATATCCCCTAAGTATGAGTTATATTAAGTGGGAGATAAAGATAAAAGTCTAGGGAGTCTGGGATTGTACAGTACTGCCTGTCTTCCATGAGATGGTTCATGAGTGAGAGAGAGAGAGAGAGAGAGAGAGAGAGAGAGAGAGAGAGAGAGAGAGAGAGGTCATTCTTGATGCAAGAATGCCCCTTCTATTCTGTTCCAGGGCAGCTTATATAGGGCTCTCCTTGACTGATGACCATGCCCTAGCAATCAAGATACTGAAAAGCCCACCAGAAACCATTCACTCCCCTGCCATCAGGAACTCATGAAAGTCTCATGACCAAAACTGTAAGCAGCACAGGAAAACAAGCTGTTTACTCTAGCAGGCAAGGAGTCATAGAAAATTCAGGGTCTGAGGGTCTGCAGTACCCAACAGCTCTATATAATCAACCTATCCAGTTAGAGGATCAACAGTGCTAGCCACAGCCACCATCTGGAAACAAAATATGGCCATACGGGACTATCCAGGCCCACTGGCATCAACACTGGTGGATACCCGGCCCATTGTACCTGTCAGCCATGGCTGATGGTACAAACCCAGCAGCCTCCCCAAGTTGCTCCCTGACCCCACAACCTTCAGTAAACAATCATTTAGGGAATTTGGGCATAGTTCTCTCCAAACTGCTTTTTAATGGGAGAAGTAATTTTCAGGGGTTGGGAAGCTTGGTCCATAACATATCCTTACTCAAACCTTAAAGTCAAGGTACCTTTATCATGGTTTATCTTAGTAGCCCACGTAATAAAATGTCTCTTCTGTGTATATTTCATTTTTATGTGGCTTACTTTTCTTTATTTCTATTACATTATCTGCAAGTTTACTCTTGTGATGTCTTAGTTTTAATAACAGTGCCATGCTATTCTAAAATAGCTATCAAATGACTGGTCAATACTTGAACAGAATTACTGGCACCAATCTTCACTACATCCCTACCATCAATCTCTTAATTGCTGGCCAGCCTTCCGAGGGCAATCTCTCATGGATACCTAGTTCCTGATCTTGCTGGGGCCTCCACCTGTGGTACCTGCACCACAGGACAGTTCACGAGTTGGGCAAGGGGCTGGAGATTGAAACACACACACACACACACACACACACACACACACACACAGAGAGAGAGAGAGAGAGAGAGAGAGAGAGAGAGAGAGAGAGAGAGAGAGAGAGAGCGCCATGGGTCATCCTTGAAGCAAGAATGCCCCTTTTATTGTGTTCCAAGGCAACTTATAATAGGGTTCTCCTTGACTAATGACCATGCCCCAGCTCTTGGGATTTTTCAACTGAAAACCCACATGAAACCACTCTCTGCCATCAGGAACTCATGAGGGTCTCATGTCCACAGCAGCTGCAAGCACAGAAAAACAAGCTGTTTACTCCGGCAGGCAAGGGGTCATAGAAAATTCAGGGTCTGAGGGTTCACAGTACCCAAAATGGGATAATTATTTTCAGTGATCTGGGTAAATTTGCTATACAGATGTAAAAGGTCAACAGGTATTAACAACATCTTTACTCAACTCTCTAGGTTGAATGCAGGTATTTTATCTCCTTCATTGCAGATATGTCTCCACAGGTTTAATATTGCTGGTTTCCTTAGTGATTTGTGACTGCAAAAACTTTTGGTTCCTAACATATTACCAGAGTGGTGTAGTTGTAGGGTTTCACTGTACCCTTGCCTACACTGTTGCATTATTAAATCCTGGTTCTCTTATCAAGAGGAGCATAAATATGCAAGTTTGACAGGATAATCCTTATTAATGGCTGCCACCAGAAATCAAGCATATTCTGTCCCTAGAAAACTATAGCAATATTTTTACTTGTAAATCTCCCAATTAATCCAAACAACAAAATCTTGGAAATTCTGTCTCTCTGAGACATACTTGGTTGTTCAAAATGTATCTTAAAGACATGAAACCACATAAGACAATGAGGATTTCTGTTCCAGGCTGGCTCTCTTTCATGCATTAGCCAGAACTAGTCTTGTAGTCTTACTAAAGAGCCATTTTTGTTAATCTCTGAATATCTACAGTAATAGTTCACAGAGAAAGCGTATTGATTCTATAACAATATCGCTGCATAAGATGTAAACTGAGAGAGGAAATGGGAAGAGGCATGAGGCTTTAAACACAGAAAGCAATGACTATCTACTCAAAAAAAAAGATATACCACCTAATCACCCCAGACAATATCAAATTGGAAACATGTGTTCAAATACTAGAGCCTGTAGAAGATATTAATCATAAATACCACAAGGTTTGATATTTGGCCTCATCTTTAGGGCTGATTTTGTTTTTATTAACTGAAGTGGGAAGCCACATACATCTGCTGGCTGAGATCATATGAGCCAGAAAAAAAATCCTTTCTCTATTAATTCTATTAAGGTATTGTTGTTGTAGGATATTTGGTCACACAGTGAACACTGAGTTTTCATTATTTGCCGTGAAAATAAGTGTGACTCAGTTCCAGCATACACATTCCATTGAAGATCTTTCTACTTGAATATTATAAACATGATTAAATAAAATCAACCATAGGTCAAGAGATTGAGCAAGCAACCAGTTTATAGGGAAAAAAAGTATAGAGAGTAAGAGGGAGTGAAGAGGATGGATAAAGAGATGAACAATGACAATGAATTAACAATGAATTGGAGGAGATTTGTTTGAGATGGCAGAGGAGAAAGGTCAGCCATTTGTTTTCTCTACCTCTCTGAAGTAGCAAGTATTCACCCCAGCATGTGGCTCCCACATCCTTACTGGTAAAAATTGAATGATTAAAATTTAGAGAAAAACAATATTTGGCACTTCAAAATGTGGCATAACCAAAGGAACAGAATAATTATGCTAGCTATGGATGTACTGAGAAGATATCATGTTTGGTAAGATATCTGGGAATTCCTCAAGGAGAGAATTAACTAATATTAAAAGGAAAACATCTTCTCCAACTTAAGGATGGGAAATACCATAATATAGGGGATTAAGACCCTATATAGTGCTAATTTAGATGGACTGAAAAATAGAAGCAGAAAGGAAAAAAAATAAATTACTTAACTGAGATTGAAATAATATCGATTATAGGTACTATCAGTCTGTTAATTCATCCTTTATAATTTATACTTTATTATGTTAATTCATGTTATTTTGTGCCAAATATAAAAAGTGGATTGATAAGATACAAGCATTAGAAAGACTTATACATGAAAATAAAAATACTTCAGCACAGACAAAGGAATTTAGATGAGAACCTACTGCAGCACAGCACGATGAACCTGAAGAGGGGTGACCCAAGGCTGTTAGGAAACCAAACTAAGTTTATCCAGTTACAATCCAAGAACAACTAGTAGATGATATGAACTTCCAAGGTGTAGTATGGAGGAGCAGGCTGCGTTCCCGGTGCCCGGTTAGCTTATGCCCGAAATAATTACATAGAAACTGTATTCATTTAAACACTGCCTGGCCCATAAGCTCTAGCTTCTTGTCTAACTCTCACATATTTGTTTAACCCATTTTTAATAATCTGTATTCACCACGAGGATGTGGCTTACTGGCATGAGTCTAATCAGTGTCCATCTTGGGCCGGAGAAGCATAGCATCTGCCACACTTTCCGTCTTCACAGCATTCTGTTCTGTCTACCCTGCCCACCTAAGGGCTGCCCTATCAAAAGGCCAAGGTAGTTTTCTTTATTTAACCAATGAAAGTAACACAAATACAGAAGACCCTCCTACACCACAAAGGTTATGCAGAAATTCAAATGAATCCTATAGATGTATTAGATTTGAAGAGATTTAAGGGAACAGTTCTTTCATATGGTGCACATTCACCCTATGTGCAGCAGGTGTTAAGTTCATGGGCAACTCAAGACAGAATTATCCTCCAAGACTGTAAAGATTTGGCAACAGGAATATTGGAAGCTGATCGTCAGTTATAGTGACTAAAATGGTGGAAAGAAGCTAGGCCCATGGAACAATGAAATAGTGTTGGAGGTATTGATATTTTCCAAGATCAGTCTCTAGGTGAGGCCAATATGATGAACTGAAAAGGTAGCTTGGATTTGAAGATTACAACTTGGTACTATGTCATTTAACAGCTTCACATGGCTGGGATAAGGTTGAATAATCAGGAAAGAGTTCTGAGTCATTTACTAAAGTTTTACAAAGCCCAAAAGAAGACCTCATGGCTTTTCTGCAAAGACTCACTCTAGATGTAAATACAATAATATCAGATCCGAAAGTATGACAAATATTAACAAAATATTTGACTTTTGAAAATGCTAATTCAGAATGCAAATGGTGATTAGACATTTAAAGGCAAAAGAAGCACCAATAGATGAATGGATTAAAAATACAGCTGAAATTGGATCTCACATTATGATGTTTTTCTTGTAGGAGAGTAATTTCTAAAAGTTTTTTTAAAAAACAAAAATGTCAGATATTTTAATTATGGTTATCAAGGTAATTGAATAGGAATTACAGGCAAGGTATCCCTAGACATAATCAAAACAGAAGCTCTCAGCCTTCTGGAGTATGCATAAAGACATCGAAAATTAAAGGCTTATGTGGTTAACATTGCAATGGGGACAGATGAAGAGATAAGCACCCTCCTATCACAGAAACAAACCAGAAAATAAAGAATGTCCTTGACAGAAATATTAAAAGGCATTATCAAGAACAGTCCCAGACTATTCGTAAACAAGACACAACAGATGTTGGCCTTTCAAAGGTACCAATCACCCTGTATTTAAAATGGTTAACTGATAAGAGTGTGTGGGTAGAACAATAACCTTTGACTTCAGAAAAATGAAAAGAACTAGGACAGCTGAGACAGGAGTATCTCAATGCGCAGCATACTGAAGAATTCCAGACGTTGGAATTTTTCTATATTTGTCATTAAAAAGAAATGTAAAAATTGGAGAAGGGAAACAGATTTAATAGACATAAATAAGGTGATTGAACCAATGAGCTTCTTACAAGCTGGAAATTCCTTGCCTTCTTCATTACCTAAAGGATAGTTTATTATAATGATTGATTCAAAAGACTGTTTTTCTCTATATCTTTACAAGAACAAGATACAGAAAACTTTGCCTTCAAGGTGCTTAATTATAATAATGCTCAACCTGTTAAAAGGTATCAGTGAAAAATTCCTCCATTAGGAATGTTAAACAACCCCACCTCATGTCAATATTTTGTACAATAGCTGCCGGAAATAATCTGAAAAAATTCCTCAGTCTAAAACTTATCATTGTATGGATGATGTCTTACTAACTTATTCAGACACAGATACCTTAGGGAAAAGAATGTTCAATGAAGTATAGAGAATTTTGCTTAAAGGAGATTATAAACTGCTCCTGAGAAAATATGAAGAGGAGTTTATATCTATTATCTAGAATATAATAGGTTTATAGAAAACTCAACTACAGAAAATACAAATTAGGAAAGATCAATTACAAACTCTTAATGATTTTCAAAAAATTGTTGGGAGATATTAACTGGTTATGGCCCAAAATTGGATTAATTATTCAAGATCTACAAAGTTATTTCAAAATTTAAAAGGTGGTAAGGACTTAAATAGTTCAAGAAATTTATCATCTGATGAGAGAATTGACTCTGGCATTAAAGAAATTAGAGGGTGCACATGTGAATCTCATGAATCCAAAGCTTGACTGTATTTTAGTTATTTTGTCTTTTACTCATTCTCCCACAGGCATTCTTATGCAGAGAGATAATATTTTAGAATGGATCTTTTTAGCACACAAATAGAGTAAAAAATTAAAGACCTATGTAGAAAATGTTTCTGAATTGATTTTGAAAGAAAAAAAAATGATACTTTGTCAATTAGCAAGAATAGACCCAGGAGAAATTTTGGTACCTTTTTACCAAAGCTGAAATTGCCTTATTATGTGCACAAAATAAACATTGGAAAGGTGCTTGCAGTAATTTCTGGGAGAATTTGACAGCAAATATCCTAAAAGTCAAAGAGTCCAGTTGATAAAGAGAACTAATTAGATCCTTCTTTGTGTAGTAAGAGAAACACCAGTTTCTACATTCCATACTGTTACAAATAAAACAGGAAAGGCAGATTATAAATCAGGTAAAATAAGTGGTTCAAAGCCCTGATGATTTGTTTCAAAATCAGAGCTGCATGTCATTTATATTTTGTTATGAGATATTTCTGAATCATTCCTTTTAGTTACTGTATCACAATATGCAGAAAGGTTTTTTTTTTTTTACATATTGAAACCACTGAACTTATTTCAGATAATTCAGAATTAACTTTGTTATTTATTCAACTTAACCATATAAACAGAAATAGGACCTTATACTCAGTCAGTTACAATCACCTTATAGAAATAAGTGTGCCCCTTACAATGATGGGTTGGATGCATTTAAAGGTAGGGACTTTCAAACACTTAAGCATAGAGGGAAAGTTATCACAGTTCAACTGGTAAAATTCTGAATTCCTTTGTGACCAGCATATGGTTGCAAAGTGGGTCTTTGCCTTCCCACAGAATAAATAGCTCAGTTGACCATAATATTCACTCTGAAACCATTCACTCCTCCCTTAAAAGATGCACCTATTGAACAGTGGGGACCAGTTGAATGGTCACAGCATTGATCTGACGCATGGTTTACTGATGGCTCATCCACCACTGATGGGATAAAAACTAAATGGAAAGTAACAGCCTACAGAGTGAAGCATCAATGGCCAAGAGTGAGGAAGACACCACAAAATCAGTGCACCACTGCTGGCTATAAGACAAACAACTAGAAAAGGAAAAAGGAAAATCTATATTTTCTCCAATTCATGATACGTGTGCAATGGTATAACTATATGGTCATCAAAATGGAAAACCACTAACTGGCCAATAAATTGCAAAGATATCTGGTGATGGGATGCATGAATGGAAATAGCAAAACCTAGCAAATATTTGCAATTTTATAGCTCATACAGGCAAGTCAGAAAAAAAAATCTTAAAATAATGATATAGTGGACAATTTGGCATCATGTTTAATTAAGACTAGAATATTAAAATTTGGCAGGGAACAAATTCAAAGCAAATAAATAAGAATGATTGATTACACATTCAAAAAACTTTCAATATCGGTTCAACATATGAAAATCTCTCAGTGTAACCCACCATGTAAATAAACTGAAACAAAAAATCATATGATCACCTTACTAGATATTGAAATGTCTAGGAAAAATTCAACACCCATTTATGATGAAGGTCTTGGACAGATCAGGGATACAAGGAACCTATCTAAACATAATAAAAGCAGCATGCAGCATCCAACTACAATATCAGATTAAATGGAGAGAAACTCAAAGCGGTTCCACTAAAATCAGGAACAAAACAAGGCTTTCCCCTCTCCATATCTATTCAATATAGTATTTGAAGTTCTAGCTAGAGCAATAAGAAGACAAAACCAAATCAAGGGGATACAAAATTGGAAAGAAAGAAGTCAAACTTTTGCTCTTACCAGATAATATGATAGCATAAGAGGTGACCACAAAATTTCTACCAGGGGATTCCTATAGCTGACAAACATGTTTAGTAATATGGCAGGATATAAGACCAATTCAAAAAATCAGTACCACTCCTATATACAAATGATAAAAGGGCTGAGAAAGAAATCAAAGAACCACCTCACCATTTACAAGAGTCACAAATGACATAAGAAATCTTGGGGTAACACTAACCAAAAAAGTAAAAGACCTGTAGGACTGAACTTTAAGTCTTTGAAGAAAGAAATTGCAGAAGATATAAGAAAATGGAAAGATCTCCCATGCTCTTGGACAGGTAGGATCCACATAACCAAATGGCAGTCCTACCAAAAGCAATCTATATATTCAAGGTAATCTTCATCAAAATCCCAATACAATTCTTCACATAGAACAAAGAACACTGCTCAATTTTATATGGAAAAACAAAACACCCCCAGCATAGCTTAACAATCCTGTACAATAAAGAAACTTCCAGAGACATCACCATTTCTTACTTCTTTGGGGGAGGGGGTGAGAAGGCATGAGGTCAATGAACACAGACACAGGGAGTCTGATGAAAGGGATAGGGCAGACTTGTTTATTTAACAGTGAAGAAAGTTTATATACCCTCCAAGCACCCAAGCATTCCAATCCATTGGCATTGCATAGACATCCGTCATTGAGTAGGCACAATCAAGACCTCTGATCATACCTCTTGCTATGCCCTAAAACACCCTAAGTTAATAGTCTACAGCACTCACTGTCTCCAGACTGACAGTGGGAACCTGCATAGGACCAAAGAGATTTGGGATTTTGAAAGTGTGTGGATAACTGCTCAACCTAGATATAGTAGGAAGGGCCTTGGTCCTGCCTCAAAGTGATATGCCAGACTTTGTTGACTCCCCATGTGAGCCTTAACCTCTCTGAAGGTTGGATGGAAAGTGAGGTGGATGGAAGGAGGGGAAGCAGGAGGAGGGAAGGGAGTGGGAACTGGGATTGGTATGTAAAATAAGAGAAGACTGTTTTAAAAATAAATAAAAATGTATTATAATAAAAGGAGGGGAGATGAAGAATAAAATTAAACCAGGATAACCTTATGAGAATAACTATTATAAGGAATTCATAGCCAGGTGGTGGTTTATACCTTTAATTCCAGCACTTGGGAGGTTCAAAGCTTTAATTCCCACACTTGGGAAGCAGTGGCAGGCACATAAGAATTACAGTGATTTAAATTTAAAAGTTACTTGCAAAATGCAGGCTGAAGTTTAAAGTGATTGTCCTTTGTCTAAAAATAAATATACTTAAACCTTGAATTTATTGTAAAGAGAAAGGGGAATATAGGTATATATATATCCATACATGTTAAGGTATATTTAGTTTCAAAATTTCAAAAGAATTTTTTTTTAATTGAAAGCTAAAACTTTTACTGTTGCCAAAAAAACATTTTGCCCTAGGAGTGATCTAACCTACCAAAAAGCAACCCCCACAGTTAGGATTGGGGCAGGATTTTTTTTCTGTGCTTCCCAGAGAATAAAAGCATTCATCTTAGGAATCCATAGACCACTGGACAAGTGAAATATCTGAAGAAAAACATATTGTCAATAGAAAATATCCCAAGGAAAAAGGGTAAATTGGGCAAGTGTAATTGCCCACCTTCAGTTTAACTACTTGAAATCTTGGAAAGGGTTCAGATCCCCAGACTAATGCCCACGCCCATGCCACCATCTTGTCTGAGTGACTGTCCCTTCCTGCCAGGCAATGGACAGGATGATCTGCACAGACAGTGGACACCTTTAGGTTAATTGCTGGTGTTTCATATTGCCAGGATTGCCACTAAAATGACAAACAACCAAAGATCAGCTTCAGACTACAAACTGTTCACGACATTCAAATTGCTGAATTCACATGAGGTTGACACTATATTTTACAGTACTTTGAACTCAACAATACTTAATTCTAAAACTTTCAAATACCACCAAAATCAGCATAATGGAAGGCAGAATTTGCTTCATCATTGTAAATAGTTTTACTGAGTTAGAATTAAAACCTTTCTTTTTATTTAGACAAAAAGGTGAGAATGATGCAGGATATTTGATCACATTATAAACCCAAGATTGTTTTATTTACTGGAAAAATCTGTTTCTGGTTGTGGTATAGCTCAGCTCTACCATACACTTTTAATCCAAGAGCTTTATGATTGAATATTATAAACAGGATTAAATAACCCACAGGTCAAGAGGTGAATCAAGCATGCAGTTGACATTAAAAAATAGAGGGTAAGAGGGAATCAGGAGGATGGATAGAGAGTTGTACAGAAAGTAGAAGAAAGGGTCACTGAATTGGAGATTTGTTTGAGATGTCAGAGGAGAAGGGTCTCAATCTAAGACATCAGAAGAGGATAAAGGTCAGATGTGTGCTTTTTCTGCCTCTCAGAGTCAGCAGGATTTTATCCCAACATCTGACTCCCATGCCTTTAATGGTAAAAGAAAATGATTGAGAGTTAGATAAAAACAACATATTTTTAATAAATGCAGTAAGAAAATTAACTAAGACACAAAACCATGTGTTTTCATTCTTCTATTGCTTAGTAAACGTGTGTCTACTAGATATATCTCACACCTAGGATAATATGCAACATATATTTTATCATAGATTAAATCATATTGTGCAAATACATGGTGCTTTTGAAATAGATTGGACATGTTTTGTAAGAATTACATGCAAATTGGGAAAGCATATAAAGTATATTAGATGATAAGTTAGAAATTTTAAAGTCCACGACAGGTTTTATGCAAAATATAAACAATGGTGATAATCACCTTACATATGAGTTTTAAGAAAACCACATGTAAAGTAGAAAAGAAAGTACTCTTCCTGAAATTCTTGTTACATTTTTAAAGAATTACTTTGGTCATGTTTTCTAATAAGGAAACAAAACAACAAACTATAATTACCAAATAATTGCTCTGATAATTTTGTATCTTAGTTGCAAAAATTCCATGACTGTGTTGCTTCCTTACTTAAACTCTACATTAGATATCTTACACAGAGTTTGTTATTCTCACCTCTATTTTGGTCATGAGTTTTTGTCCTGTTTAATTTCTTTGTTCAATTGTTACATATTTCCATCCAAAAGTAAAAGTAATCTTTGTCATTCTGGCTAGTCCAGCAGTCTTCAGCCACATAAGAAAACACTTGTTACCACAAGGAGTTTTAAAATGTGAAATAAATTTAGAAATGAAGTTTAATTGATCTCGTTTTTATAGACTTCTGCCAACATCTCTCTCACATTACAATGGTGACAAGAATGAATGAGGTTGAGAACTTCACGTCAGTTACCATCGTTTGTCACAGAGTAAACTCTTGTTCTTTATTGAAGAAGAAAAGTTGTACCACTGGGATTGGAGTATGTGAAGAATATTCATTATTTATAAAGTAATACATACAAATTAAAGAGGGGATTAAGATATATCTGAAGATTCCTGTTATCTTCAATCATATATTAGTGACAATTTTAAGTTTCAAACCTTGAACAAATGATTAAGTAGCCTATTCAACATATGAAAGAACCTTCCAAGTTCTCCCAACATCCTTCAGTTCCTACCTGTTAGAGGATATGGCTGGCATACCTTGCCCTAACCTCTGAACTTTATAGCCTAGGGTATGGGCTGCCTTTCCCCTAGAGTCTATTTCCTATATAATTCAGACATTTTATTTACCTGCCCCTTCGGTACCTCTGACTTCCTGGGTGCTGCACCTGGCTGTCTTTGTTCCCCCAACCTTCACCTCCTCCATCCAACACATGCCCCAAACTCAGTCTGGTCATGTCCACTCTGGATTCTCCAAGATGTCCCTGTCTCTAACTGTACCTACATTCACCCTTTTACCTACAGTAAACTTTATCCTCCACTATACCAAAGAGCGTTCATATTCTTTCCTTTCCTATTTATTTCTTTTTTTTTCATTAACTAGTGATGTGGGATTTCTCTCTGAATGCTATGATTGCTATTGATTAATAAAGAGCCTGCTTTAGACCTACAGCAAGGCAGAACTTATCTAGGCGAGGAAAAGTAAACTGTGTGCTAGGAGAAGGAAGGCGAAGTCAGAGAGAAGCCATAGCCCCATGGGACACAGACCCGGAACTGTATTGGTAAGCCACATCCTCGTGGTGATTCACAGATTACTAGAAGTGGGTTAAATTAAGACATAAGCGTTAGCCAATAAGAACCTAGAGCTAATGGGCCAAGTAGTGATTTAAATAATATAATATCTGTATGATTATTTCTGGTTTGAGCTGCCAACCATCCTGGAACAAACAAATGGCTTCCTTACTACACACTTCCAAAATTTAAGAACTTTAAAATCAAATGTTTAGTTTTAATTTTTAAGGCATATGTTTACTTTTAACTCAAAATAACATGGTAACATAGGCATTTGGAAAAAAAATCTTTGTTAATGGAAAACTATCAACTCGCAATAATTTTGATTTTGATTGAAGATTCATTGTTGTGCTTCTTTAAATTACTGTTCACAAGAAAATCCTCTTCTGACAGGCTGATCCTCATATACATATCAAATACTGAACCCCCAGAGTATCCAAATAACTAATGAGAAAGCTAGTGGACAATGTAAAAGAGGGAGTTATAACTTCTTTTGAAGTTATAAAATATATATTTAGGTAGTAGGGTTGATAGAGTTCAAAAGACAGCTCTTCTGGATGCCTTTAATATAAAGAAGGACCCAAACCAGAGCAGTAGTATGTGAATAGGGTAGGAAAAGAAAATGGAAATAAGATCTATAGTTAGTGGTTAGTGACCATGTCTATGTAATTACCAAACTACTCTGGGCAGAAAAAATTAAAATTGAAGCAAGAACTAAAATATATTGCAGCAACCTAAATTAAAATATTGTCTGTTTAAGGAATTACAGTGTCATACAATATCTGCATGCTATCAAAATCTTTAAAAAACAGAAAAACAGTAAATAATTGACAAGTGTTACAAACAAAAAGTCCTTAGCTGCAGTGAGGATATTAATGTCTGGTTGATATGTATTTAGTCTTTACTCAAGTGTTTCAATCTGATACATTTATTGTACATCACTGTACAATAAATTTTGTAAATTATATTTATTTATATATATATATTTATATATATGTAAGTGCTCTTATAAATATTGAATAAAAAAAGCTTTGAAATATCAGAAGCTGTGGTTCTTTCTACAAAATTCACCCAACACTAGACTGGTAATATTCCATTAGAGATGGAGATGGGATTCAAGAATCACCCTAGCAACCCGAGGAGTCATTTGGAGTTAAGGACAACCAGGGAAAAGCAGTCAATTTTATTCAATGATATAGACACTAGTTAGTTGCCCATGCTCCTTCCAGTAACTCACAACTTCTGCTCATATAAAAAAATTGTAATTAAACTTAGTGAGACACACTTGAATTCACAACTGCTCCCAAACCTGTGTGCAAGTAAAAGAGGAATTTACAGGAAAGAATTTCAGGAGGTGTTGGAGAGGTAGTAAGAGATTAATGATCAAAATACATTATATGCATTATGGAATTATCAAAGAAGAAATAACTTTTAAAATATTTTGACTATAAAAGAAACTCATGATTTAATTTTAAAAGATATAAGAACACAAAAGTGTGCGTGTGTGTGTGTGTGTGTGTGTGTGAGTAACTATAGGTGTTTTTTATATAAGTTTCTTTGGAAGATTGCTGGGATGAATTTTCTTAAATTTCTTATAACAAACATTTCCATAAAATTCAATGAGTCTATAATTTAGTGTTTTCTTTACTAGAGACATAATACCATTGATTTTATGTTTTAGATATACATAACAGTATCCATTAAATATGAACTTATTAATAAAACAATACTGAAATCAGAAGTGTGACAGCAATTTTATGATGCTGAAACCAGTATTAAATCAGAAAATACTGTACAATCGATTAAATGCCTCATCAGCTTTTATCAATATTTCTTTGAGAAATACTCATATCTTCCATTTGTAAACCTTTGGCTTTTTATTAAACTTTAGAGAAAATATTAGTAAGATATATTAAGGTATATTACTTAAGCAAAGATAAAGTATTGTATATACAGTTAACATGTTACCTTTTACTATTATTATAAATACTGTTAATCTTCAAGTGATATTTGTAATTTATCAGCAATTTTACTTATCCCTTACATTCTTGTTGTATATACATGAATTATTTTTAGAGTCTATTGAGAGATAAATTTTTGAAGGAAAATTTTCTTTGTAATTAAATGTTTATGTTCTTGTTTTCTTCAATCATTTTTACTTCATAATAGAGATGTTTTAATATTACATCATGAAGCAACACTCTTATATTTCTTTAAATCATAAACACTTGCAATAATTTTAGAAACAAAGGTAATTAAGCAACTCAAAGTTTTAATTTTCTGGGATGTAGAATCATCTGAGAAGTCAACGATGGACTATACCTAGTTTACTGGTAATATGTATATGGAAGATTATTTTTTTACTATTTGTTGTGAAAAGACTAAGACTGCTGTGAGCAACATCATTCTCTAGAGATGGAATTCTGGATTGTACAAATGCATTTGTTTTTCTCTCATTTGGACTATTAATGTAATATGATCTAATTCCAATTTCTGCTCTATGCCCCGCAGGGACAGACTGTCACCCAGAAATGTAGACAAAATACATAATTTCTCCTTTAGTGGCAGTATTTCTCTCAGACAAAAAGATGAAATAGGGACAAACAGTAAGAGTAAAAATCAATAATTTTTTTGGATTTTTTTTTTGAGACAGTGTTTCCCTGTAGTTTTTGGTGACTGTTCTGGAACTAGGTCTTATAGACCAGGTGGGCCTTGAACTCACAAAGATCTGCCTGCCTCTGCCTCCCGAGTGCTGGGATTAAAGGCATGCACCACCACCGCCTGGATGTAAAAATCAATTCTTAAAGTAAAAGTTAACATATAAAGTCAAAAACATCCTATGACAAAGGGAAAAATATATTATAGCATTTTAAGTACTCAATAATGGTACTTTAATAAAACAAATTGAAATATATATTTGAAGAATGAAATGTACTCAAATCTATTTTAATGTTTTGTTTTCTTGTACTAACACGCAAGAGAATTACTAAATTCCATAAGGAAGAATGAAATGTAGGCCTAAGTCATAGATTTTATGTTTAAATCACTAGTAGCAAGCTATACTCTCACATAATTCTTTCATATCCTGTAAAAAAGATCACCTTAATAATAAATGGATGAATCTATATTCAGAATTTAACAGTTCAAGCATTGTTTAATAATTAACTTTGAGAACCATTGAAGATTATGCTTCATAGACTTCTCTTGCAAGACTATATAGGACATGAATGTTTGTCCACTTGGAGGTAAATGAATCAATAAACAGAATACACATGAGAGGAAATATAGAGGCAGAATCTATTGAGAATATGGACTAAAGGACCTTTCTCTTCTATGCTGAAACAACATAGAAACACGCTATTTTAGAAAGTGAACAATTTGTGATATCACTTTAAGGTGATATCAGGTAGCATCTATTCTGGGAAAAGAAACAAAAACAAAAGATGCTCTGTTATGTCTAAAGTGAAACTTTTGAAAATCTCCAAACTAATCGTTTCAGCCATTCACTTTTAAAATGAATGTAATTCATTGCAGGCTTCCATAGACCAATATCATCAGTGAGAACAAAAGCAAAGCAGTGCTTAGCACACTGTGGGCATCAAAACCTTTCCATCAAGTGTGGAGATCCCCCAGCTTCACATTTCAGCTTTACAAAAGGTGTACTTAACTTTGATGAGGGCAGATCCATAAAATGTTGTAGAGGAATGTCAGAACTGAAATTATTGCGGTTGCTAACTCTTTAGTTTGGCTTTTGTTTTCCTTACTGCCTTTAAGATATTCACTGTCAGAGATCACATGGGTCTATCATCTTTGTTTTCCTTAGTGCCTTTAAGATATTCACTGTCAGATCACATGGGTCTATCATCTTTGTTTTCCTTAGTGCCTTTAAGATATTCACTGTCAGATCACATGGGTCTATCATCTTGAATACACACTAAATGAGTACTAGACAGAGTTTTCCGGAAATATCCGTCAGGTCAGAGTTTACAAAGGCATTCCATGTGTCAGGGATAAACAATATTGAAACATAATTATGATATACATAATTTTGATACGTTCAAATATTAACATGAATTGTCAGTTAGCATAAATAGATTTCTTTGTATTTCTCAACCAAATTTTAATCAGATCAACTCTGAAATTAATTAATTTTAATTTGTTTCTTAAATGCTTAAGTACATCAATTAAATAATTATCCTTCCAAAGAATATAAAATGGAGAAAAGTATTACAAAATAAGTACACGAGGTACAGACAGCCATGTGTTCAAACATAGGAAAAGTAGATGCCATGATGTACTAGTACCAACAGAAACTTAGTAGTGATCTGTTTTATTGATGTCTAAGTCTTAGGGACTTTTGCACTCATGGAATATTGAAGATGGATTCTTAAAAGAAATCTCCCACTAGCTCAAAATTGAGTATAATAGAGGGTTATTTATTTAGGGGTAGACTCACAGATTTCAGTCCTCTGCACGAACAAGGAAAAGGAACCAAATCACGCCACTGGTAGAGAGTCCAGACACGTGCTTTATGTGGGCATATATAGTATGAGAGGCCACACCTAAGTGGGCAGGTACCTTAAAGGCCACTGTTTGTAGGAATTCCTGTAGTACCTTCCCTTTTATTTAAATAAGAGAGTTCTAAGACTAATATAAAATTATATACAATAC
The DNA here is from genome assembly GCA_004026605.1 of Ondatra zibethicus. Taxonomy (NCBI): domain Eukaryota; kingdom Metazoa; phylum Chordata; class Mammalia; order Rodentia; family Cricetidae; genus Ondatra; species Ondatra zibethicus. The sequence goes on along the minus strand of PVIU01012934.1, from coordinate 9,956 downwards.
GAACAAGTATCAGGTATAAAAATTAGAATTATAATCATCATAAACAATATCAAGCAAAAAGCATGTGATGAATGTTTCAATAATTATCCTATCCTAATGAGTTTAAGTCTTCTGCAATACATAACTTGGCCAAGTCATGAGAGAAAGGTCACGATAACCATCTAGTTCAATTCCATCGAAGACCTGAGAAGGGAAATAATATTACTTGAGTAAGCAGGAAGAGCAATCAAGCAAGTTCCATTGCTTCCATTTTTCTATTCCAAAATGTGCAACAAATGACAGAGACAACAGGCTACCTGGGCAATCACCCAAAGTCTCATTTGGAACATTGGAGCAATCAACTTTGGCTAAGGCCTAGAGTAACACACCATTTTCAGAGGTAGGAAATTTTCAAAACTGTCTTACCCTGTCTTGACAAAATTTGGCAGTCTTTTTTCTTGTATAATGCTTGTCCTGTCCAGATATCGTGCATTTTGACAGTGGTTAATGCATGGACAGTTCCTTGCCCAAAGGCCAGTTTTACCTAGAAGAAAACAAGCTCCATGTGGAGTGTCTTTGGTGCCCAACATTCTCTCGGGAATAATCGGTGCTGCCAAGTGCAATTGTGTCTCACTTCAGTAGAAACCTAAACTATTTAAATGCCATGTCCTACAGTTTTTTGAAGTGGTTGAAGTTTACATACCTATGAAGAATGCAATCTCTATATTTCTAAAGAACATAATTAGTCTATCTATAAGTATGAAAAACATGGATGACTATTGATCTATAATTCTTAATACCTATATAACTTAAATGATCTTTAAACAACTGTATGGCAAATGAGGACAATGACTTCAAAATGTAAACAATGTATAAATATCTTGATCAGAGGTAGAAATGTATATTGCAATATGACAAATATATCTTAAAATTGTTTTAATATACGAAATGTCTTAAGCAGAGGTAGATGCATGCATGCATACAATATGACAAAATAACTTTGCCTAGGTATACAAATTTTATGGATGAATAGAAACATATTCAACATAATTTAAGCTTATACCAATATAAAGAATCTATACCAATGTAAATTGCCTAAAAATAGCTCACAAGTATTCGCTACATTACTCAATATTATTAGTAGTGTGAGCTTACTCACACTATTATCTCATCCAATTTCTTTGTTCAAAGAGATCCCTGAGCTTACATAATTTCCCCCAACCCTCAACCCTATACCAATTATAATAAACCCCTAATTATAACCCTGAGGACAAACTTTGTTGGAAGAGGAGACATCATCTTCTAAAATTACTTCCAGCCATCATGGAGGTGATGTTCTTTCTATGGGATCCCATGAAAGTAAAATGATGCATAAGTTTCAATGTTACTACCTGATATAATTGCAAATAATCGCTGAATATTAGGTAGAGTTATTCTGACATTCCTATTTGGAGTTCTGGCCAAAATGTTGTAAAAAAGTACACCATTTCAGCTAACCAAGTTGGAATCATCTTGAACAGCTGGTACCCTGCAGCTCACAACGCCTGTCTGCACTCTATGTGCTACTATAGAGTTCGCCAGCTTCGGGTAAGGGGCTGGAGGTTGAAACACAAAGACACACAGAGACAGCACAGACAGAGAGACAGAGACACAGACCTCTAGTCACTGGTAAGAAGCCCTTTCTTCAATAGCACCACAGAGGCTTATATACCCAACAGTCAGGTGGGCCAACAGGTGAAAACCTTATCCTCTGATCCTCAAGGCAAGGCAACACATGCTTGTGAAGCAGAGCTGGTAAACTTTGACACAGCTTTCAGTAACTCACATCAGAAGGAAAGTAAAGATCTCTAGCAAGGAAGAGCAGCTGGAGAACAGAACTCCAACATCTCCCCCCTAAATTTTTTATAAGACAGAAGACCTTCCTGTGTTAGGTCATCTCAGAAGAGTAAACCCTTACCGGTCTTTGAAAGGCCCCTTCCCTGTCGTAGTCAGGTACTCTTCTGTAGCAGTTGCCCCTCTACAGAGGAGTCTTCATTGTTTGTTCAGTAATCAAACCTGGGGTACAACCGAGTTACTGGCCAACAGGCTCAGAAGGACTTGCTAAGTGACCATATGCTGCATTCTCATGAATTGTCTGATCTTACACAGAATTCAGAGACGAATGCCCATGGCAACAGGTGTAAGATTGCCAGCAAGAGGATCCCCAATCACCACTGGACCCAGCCTCCCATTTGGGCTATGGTATTCTACCAACCCTTTGGCTAAAACAGGGTCACACAGGTATTGACAATCTGGTATGCTAATTGTAACATTCCAAGGGCTATTCAAGTAACCATTGAGCTGTTTCACCACATAAGAGGCATTAGCAATATTAACAGATGTCATACAAATGGAATGATAAAAGTATGAACAAGACATTTGTTGTACAAGCCATAAGTCCATCTGCTCCTACAATAGGGCAGTTTGTTGATTTAAATTCAAAAGTTCAAATTTAATGTGGACATTCAGGACATTCTGAGTCTGGAGAGTATCGTTGATTTGTCTCGCCAATTTATCCATGGTGTCCGACACCAACAATGTTTGTGCCCTTGTTAGTCCTCCGACCATGGCTGCAGCAGCAGACACAGTGATGACAGCAACCACCACAGCTGTCACTCCAAAATCTTTTTTCTCTCGATACAGGGTCATCTCAGTCTGCTTAATCTTTTTGATGGCTGGTACCCGAACCAACAATGCAGCACTGGAGTGGTCATCCCAGCAGTCGCTCAGGCCACAGTTTCTGAAAGAACAACCAAGAATATCTTTTCCCCCAGAGGTGCTATTCCATATGGCGTGCGCCACCACAACTGGCCCAGGCAGCATGCAGGCTCAGAGACCTTCCACAGATACAACTGGGATTTCTCAGGTGCTGCGGGAAAGCTTACCCCTTGTGTAGCATGCAGAGCCTGGAACCGCCACCGTCTTCGCCTTGCCCGGCTGCTGCCTTCTCAGGCAGCACAGTGCGGTCTGTGCTCCAGCTTGTCGCGGCTCCAGCACTTCTTGTCGCATTTGCTGATGCTCCTGGCACCGCTGTGGCATCCCCCAAGCTGGGCACCAACTGGGCCAGGGTAACGTGAATTTCACCACAGCTGCCTAGCAAAGCTCTGCTCCAGCTGCCTTCTAGCCCCAGCTGCATTCGTTCTGGGTCCAAACTGGTGCATGGAGTGGAGCAGAACTCAGGAAAGCAGGCTTGCTGCTCTGGAACCACTGAAGGGGCTCCACTTAATCTTTTAGAGAATTTGGGCATCGTCAACCTGTCTGGCTACTTCCTGCTGAGCGGGGGCACTGCATTCTTGGGGGTATTTTACTGCAACATTTCGGGAGGTCTTGCTGAATCAAACCACATCTAACCCCCCCCCCTTTTTTTTTAGCAGTTTTCAAAATCAAATGTTTTTCTCCAGTCCAGAACAAAAGACAACACAATCAACAAAATACAAAACATACATCTGTATATATACATTTTATCTTTTTGAGGCCTTCAATTCACCCTCCTGCCTCCTGTTTCAGAGGGTGTCCAGTCTTAATTACCTAATATGTCCCTGGCTGGGGACGACCATGTACGTTTAGCCCTCTTTCTCAGTTGGACTTCCACTTGCCGCGCCTGCATGCCCTGGAACCATGTCTGAGCAAAGGACGTCAGGATTAACACATAGCCCAATCCACCCTCACCTTCCAAGGGCAACCTCTCAGCGTTCCCTAGTTGCAGCACACAATGCCTATCTGTGCTCTATTCACTACCATACAGTTCGCAAGCTTCAAGCAAGGGGCTGGAGGTTGAAACACACAAAGACACACAGACAGCACAGACAGAGAGACAGAGACACAGACCTCTAGTCACTGGTAAGAAGCCCTTTCTTCAATAGCACCACAGAGGCTTATATACCCAACAGTCAGGTGGGCCAACAGGTGAAAACCTTATCCTCTGATCCTCAAGGCAAGGCAACACGTTCTTGTGAAGCAGAGCTGGTAAACTTTGACACAGCTTTCAGCAACTCAAATCAGAAGGAATGTAAAGATCTCTAGCAGGGAAGAGGAGCTGGAAGCCAGGACTCCACATGATCCCAACAATACCCCAAAACAGGTCTTATAGTAGTGCTATTAGCATCATGACGTCATATCAACCAGGTGTAGTTGTTGTTGTGTGGCCCCGTCTTTTTCTGGAAACTTCAAATATTATTGCAGGAAAATTTATTGTTCATTTTGGAAAACTTAAACATTACCTATATAGACATATACAGGCATATATATTCAATGGAAAGTACAATAGAGACAAAAATAGGTATGAAGAAAAGTAAAATATTTTCTAAAGTCTTTTTTCTTTCTGTTCCATATAATGGCTCCTGATATGAGACAGAAACTCTGAATATTTATTTTAACAACATACTTGGATTTAGAGAAGGACAGAGCCAATGTCCAACTCCAAAGCCAGCTATGATTTTTCATTGAGTCATGATTATTATTTTATTTAGTATTCAGAGATTCTTACCCATAGATTAGAAGTCATCACAAACAATAATTCTCTTTTCTTGGTGATCCTATCTGGATAATTATCTTTTCCTTTTTAGGCATCTAGATGTTCAGGGTCTCTTGATTTTCTGAAGATGAGTATTTTCCTGCAAAGACAAGAACAGAAACCTTCCCAAAACCTTATGAGGTTTCCTTACCACCTAATTGGTTGTCACCTCTGTGGATGAGCTGTCATTTCTCTTTCTCAAGAGATTTTTCTTTTTCAAACTGAATCCTTATTAATTTTGATGGTATTCATAACTTTACTTCTCTTGTTAAAACAAGAGCAAAAACCCTTCCCCAACATAGCACATCTCCTGGCTTCCATTATGAGGTCAACACATCCTTGAAAATACACCGGCTGATTTAATTCAGAAGACTTTTCTACTATTCAATGTCTCTCTGTTTCTTTCGTCCCTTTCTCATTAGCGTTAAGAAAATTCATGATTAATAAAGCATTATGTCATCTATTTCTCAGGGTATTTCTCATCACCTTTTTTTTACATATCCATTATATTTCGATTTGAATAACTCCCTGACTTGTAGGATTGTGTGGTATACCTGTAATATGCTTTATATTATAATAAGCAAAATTGTTTCGTTTTTCTTAGAGACATATTCTGAACTTTATTTGTCTTTATTTGTTCTTTTATTTGTCTTTATTTGTCATATCTGTCTTTATTTGTTCAGGATTGCCGATGATGGCCATAACTTCTAATAAATATGTGATTACTAAATCAGCCTTTTCTGAGCTTAAAGCAGTTGCCCACTGAAAACCTGAATAAGTGTCAATGGTGTGGTGTACATATTTTAATATTCCATATTCTGCAAAGTGGAAAACTATTCATCTGCCAGATTGCATTCTTTTGAGTACCCTTTGGGTTAGTCCCTACAGGGAGCAGCATTTGTTTATAGAAGGAACAAGTAGAACATCTCTTTATAATCTCCTTAGCTTGTTGCTATGTAAGAGAAAATTCTTTCTTTAAACCTTTGTTATTGACATGATGTTTCTTATGTAATTCTGAGGCCTTCAACACTCTTCCAATCAGTAATCAATCAATTTATGCATTACCTTGTGCTAGAGGACCTGGCAGACCTGTATATGATTAAATGTGAGTCATGTATATGGGACAAAACCTATTCCTGATTATATCATGAACTTGTGTGAATAATGAAGTCAATTCTGTATCATCTTATATTAATTCAGAGGTTTCAATATGCAAAACAACTCTTTCTACATGTTGTGAATCAGTAACTGTATTAAGATGTTCTATAAAATTCCTTAGCAGCATGACAATAGCATATGATTGTCTTTTGGACAGAATTATAAGGGTTTCGTTAAAACTTACTTAAATCTTCTGACTTGTAACCCACCTTTTCTGATTTATTTGCATCAGTATAGAATGTACAGGCTCTAGTTATTGGTGCATTTCATACAATGTGGGGAAGGATCCAAGTTGTTCTCTTTATAAAGTTAATTCTATCACTTTTGGGATAATTGCTATTAATCTCTCATAAAAAATAGCAAAAGCTCTTTTCCAAGGTTGTTTGTCTTATGATAATTTTCTAATTTCACTAGTAGTAAAAGGCACTATAATCTCTCCTGGGCCTATACCTGCTAGTTGATGAAGTCTCAATTTTTTTAATTAATTCAGAGACATTTTCCACATAAGCTTTTAATTTTTTACTTGGTTTATGTGGTAAAAATATCCATTCTAAGATAGTATCTTCCATTTGCATTAAAATTACTGTAGGGACAATTCTGGAAGGCAATATGAGTAAAATGCAATTAAGATTTGGACTCACCCTATTCACATGTGCCTCCTGTAATTTTTCTTTAACAACAATAACTTCCTTTCTGCTTCAGCTGTTAATTCTCTGAGACTATTTAAGTCTTTGTTTCCATTTAAGATTTTGTTTAAATGAACTATTAGATCAGGTGTTATCCCAACAGCTGGTCATAGACTGGAAATGTCTTCTAACAATCCTTGAAAGTCATTCAGAGTCTGAAATCAGTCTCTCCTAATTTGTGCCTTTTGTTTTCTAATTTTCTGTAAACCTATTTTATAACCTAGGTAATTGACAGAATCTCCTCTCTGTATTTTTTCAGGAGCAATTTCTAATCCCAATTTTGGCAAAACTTTCTTTAATTCTTCAAACTATTTTTGAATCAGATAGCAAAATGTCATCCATGTAATGGTAAATTATAGATTTAGGAAATTTTTTCATGATATTTCCAATGGTTGACTTAAAAAGTATTGAAACAGAGTGAGGCTATTGAGCATTTCTTGTGGGAGGATGGTCCATTGATTTCTCCTAGTTGGCTGAAAATTATTATAAGAAAGTACTGTGAAGGCAAAATTTTCTCTATCCTTCTCTTGTAAAGGTATAGTGAAGAAACAATGTTTCATATCAATAACTATAAGAGGTCATCCATTTGGTAATGGAGAAGGCAGAGGAATTCCAGATGGTATAGGGCTCATAGGTTGAATAACCTTGTTGACAGCTCTTAGATTTGTCATCATTCTCCATATACCAGATTTCTTTATAATAACAAATATAGGAGAATTCCAAGGACTCATTGATTCTTAATATGGTAAGCATTTAGTTGCTCCTATACCAGCTGTTCTAAAGCCTGCAGTTGTTTTATTGTTAGTGGCCACTGTTTAACCCAGAGTGATTTCTCAGTTAATCATTTTAAAGGTAGAGCCATTGATACCTCTACAAGTTTGCTAGTTGCTTTTTGTTCTTGAACAGCCTGAATGCCTGGGGACCTTTGTGTATAATACCATATGATATTCTTCCCAGAAATATGTGTTTCTAGGAATGCACTAATGTCAATTTGGGTATTCCATTGCTGCATCACATCATGACCCCATTAATTTACTGTAATATTAGCTACATATGGCCTCAGTCTTCCTCTCTGTCTTTCTGGCCCAATGCAGTCAACCCATCTCATGCTTTGTTTCACAAGATGTGGTTCCAATTCCTAGTAACTGAACATCTTCCTCTTTGGATGCCAAGATTCTGTGTTAATAATACTCATGTCCACAACCAAGTCTATCAAACCCACAATTACAATTGCATTTATACATACTCTTAGCTTTGGTCTTTGATTATTTATAGAAGTCTGTCAGAATATACATTTCCTATTTCCTATTAGAATTTTTGATTTGTCCTCCATGCTTATTTCATCATCCAGAACAGTATGATCTTTTATGGAAGACTATGGATTTTTTAATTTTCCTGTTGAGACATGTCCTCCACAGTTACTGGGAATGGCTGGACCACTTTTGACTTTGGGGCCTGTGAGGGGCTCCCCCAAGGAGTTTTCCAATGGTATTGGTTGCCTTGTCTGTCTTTTGTTGATCTTCATTCATTGTTCTAATGTTGGCCTTTGCCACAATTTCTACATACACCTGATTGCTGAGTCTTCCTATTCTTGCCATTCCCAGAGGAGATATTATTCCTAGGAATTTCCTGTCAACAATATTTTTTCAGATGTCCTATTCTACAACAATTAAAACATTTGGCATTTGCTGTCTCCTCATTCATTTGGAAATTGCTTCTCCTACACAAAATTCAGTATTATAGTCACATGTCTCAATTTTCCTTGTATCCAGGATACATTCATCCATTGGTGCTGATCTAACCTTTAAAGCCCCAAGTATCTTTTTGCATGCTAAGTTGATATTTTCAAAAGCCAGAGATTTAATAAGTGCTCACCTAGCATCTGGGGCTGTTAGTCCTATTTGTACAGCCTTAGTTAATCTTTGTAAAACACTCACTTAAGGGTTCTCTCTGGTCCAGTTTAACCCTTGTATATGAATCAGCTCATTTTTCTAGTTCTTGAATCCTGTCCCAAGCATTTAAGACAAGATTTGCTCATTGTGAAGTGCTTGAGCCTGTGGGTCAGCATAAGTGCCCTCACCAAGAATTTGATCTTGGGAAGTCTCTAGTCCTTTTTCTTTTCCGTGTTGTTCTAAAACTTTAGCCTCTTCTCTAAAATAACATTTAAACATCAGTTGAGGTCCATCATCCAGGACTGCTAAAACTAACTGAAGCCAGTCATGCAGTATTACTTTAATGCTAGAAGCCTATGTCTTTACTATCTCCCTAATAAATGCAGAATGCAAACCGTATGTTAGTTACTATTGCTTGCTTAATTTCTTTTATATCATTCCTTTTTATAGTCATCCATCTACCTTCTTTGGATTTATTTGGGCCTTTAATACTTGATGCTTTGTCATAGTAGATTACAGAGTAGGAAGCTGAAACACTGGGTAATTCATCTCTGACAGCTACTGGTGATATTACCTCCTGTCCTTGTACCTTCTTTTCCTCCTCATCAGCTTCAATAATTTCCTCAATCGTTTCAATCATTTTTACTACTGTCTTTTGTAAAGCCTGACTCTCCTGGACTATATATATTTCTAGTGATTTCATTGAGGCACCTTGCCTCTGGTCTTCATTCTGCACTTGTGATTCCAAGGTCTAAAGCTTTTCTTTAAAAATAATACCACATCCTTGAACATTATTTGGAGAGCATGCCAATTGCCTTCATGGAGAGATGCTCTATCTGCTAACCCATCATAATTTTTTAACAAATTTTGATTGTCAATTTCAACAGTATTTATTCTTTCAGATAATTTCTCAGTATCATTTGACTTAATTTTGTCTGTCAAAGTAATGTTACCCTTTTTAATAATAGTAAAGTTTTAGGTAACTTTTGATTTTTGATGGTATTAATACTGTCAGCTAGCTGTTTACTATGAGTCTATAAAGATTGTGTCATTTCTAAAAGTGTCTTGGCTATGTTATCAAACCATTTTCTTAAGGATATACTATGAAGAAAAAAACTGAGTCCCAATATTTAATAAATGGAAGTATCACAATAATCATATAAGCCTTGCAGAATATAATCCATAGTATTAGCAAAAAAGTTACTAAAATTTTCCATGGCATTGTTGCCTGCCATTATATAACTTTCAAGTTTGTTGATTTATTAATTACCTGCATCGAGGTCCAGTAAATTGTTTTAGTTGTAATAATCTATTGTCCAACTGGTGTTATGGCTGCAGAGTTGTGACTTGTGGCACAACCTGGTGCCATGAACAGTCCTAAGCCTCTTTGGTTTTCGCCTTGGGGCTGGTTAGACACTGAGAAATATGCTTTCCTTGACAAATTAAAAACAATTAAATCAATTCTGTAGAGGAGCAAAAAGCCCAGAACTCAGGATCCACGAGTACAAACTGGGGGCTGCACAAGTCACCACACGGCAGGTAATGGTCAGTGGGAGCCAGTGTGTGCGAGCTTGGGAAATTTCTACATTGCCACAACACAGTTAGCTTCGCTGTGGCGGTGATTAAAAAAAAAAAAAAAAAAAAAAAAAAAAAAAAAAAAAAAAAAAAAAAAAAAAAAAAAAAAAAAAA
>PVIU01012933.1:37469-58108 GCA_004026605.1 Ondatra zibethicus | reverse complement strand
CACAAATGCTTTTGTAGTATGATTGGACTTCTCTTGGGTATATTCCCAAGAGTGGAATTGCTGGATCCTGAGGTAGGTTGATTCCCAATTTCCTGAGAAACCGCCACACTGATTTCCAAAGTGGTTGCACAAGTTTGCATTCCCACCAGCAATGGATGAGAGTTCCCCTTACTCCACATCCTCTCCAGCATAGGGAATCATTGGTGTTTTTGATTTTGGCCATTCTGACAGGGACACACCCTGTTTTAAAGGAATGGCCTAAAGAAAAGAAGACAAGATCCTAACTTCCTTGCTCATCTTCTCCCACCTTCTGCTCTTCGACTGGAGCTTGGGAGCTCAATCCATTGCTCTGAAGTGAATGTGGGTCTCTGTCTTTATCTCCATCCATCAGATGAAATTTCTATGGTGGTGATCAAGATATTCATCAGTGTGACTATGGGACAATGCTAATTCTGGCACCCTCTCCTCTGCTGCCCAAGGACCTAGCTGGGGACATCCCTGTGGACACGTGGGATCCCCTCTAGAGCCAAGTATCTTGCCAGTCCTAAAATGACTCCAATAATGTAGATATTTTATTCCCTTCTCCAATATCCACCTTTCCTCCATCTCCACCCTCCCACTCCCCCAAGCTCTCCCCAGTCCTTCCCTTCTCCCTTCTCCTTCCCCCTCTCCCCTTCCCCCACACCCTCTACCCCCACCTCTATCCCCGCCCCCGTATTCCCAACTTTTGCCTGGCAATCTTGTTTGCTTCCAATTTTCAAGAGGATCTATATATGTTTTTCTTTGGGTTCACCTTGCTACTTGGCTTCTCTGGGCTTGTGAGATGAGCAAGGAAGTTAGGACCGTGAGGGGCTGGACCACCCACTGAGACAGTGTGCCTGATCTAATGGGAGCTCACCAAATCCAGCTGGTCTGGGACTGAACGAGCATATGATCAAACCGGACTCTTTAAATGTGGCTGCCAATGGGGGCAGACTGAGAAGCCATCAACAATGACACTAGGACCTATCTCTTCTGCATGTATTAGCTTTTTAGGAACCTAGTCTATTTGGATGCACACCTTCCTAGGCTGGGATGGAACAGGGAGGGCCTTGGACTTCCCACAGGGCAGGGCATCATGCCCTCTTTTAAGGAAGCAGCAGGAGGGAGGAGGGGGGAGCGGGAGGGGACTGGGGGAAGGGGAGGAAATGTAAATTTTTTTTGAATGGAAAAAAAATAAAAGAATATGGAAAAAAAGAAAAGAAGACAAGAGAATTAATGGTAAAGCTATGGGTGGACATGATGAAAGCCACTTACACAATCACACTTTCCAGTTTCAGCAAATCTGAGGCTCAGAGGCGATTTCTTTACCAAACATCTATTTCAGCTCATTGTTCCTTTTTCTTGTTAACAAGTTCAAGATACTGTATGTAATATTTCCTCCATTATAGATGTCCAATTTAAAATAACCTATACTCAGGGCATCATTTAAGTTATCTTTCTTTTAATAACTTCATCTATTAGGGTATAATCAGTCTGAAATATTGATAGTTCTTCATTTTAGGATTGTTTGACCAACCATTACAGTTTTTGGACACTCTGAAGCTTAAATTGGTTTGGGGAATAGCATATAAAATCATAGCATGAAACTGACCTTAAATATTTTGTTGCATAGAATATGAAAGAATAAATCAAATATATATAAGCTCCTTGGAATTAAACATTTTAATGATTTTCTTAGGTACAAGGCAGTAGGTCAAATCATTAAATGGCACTGTAGTTTCAGTTGACTATCAAAGGTCAAGTGTTATATTATTTTAAATATATTATGTTATTAGTCTTTGATAATTTCACAAATGCATATAATGTACTTTGATCCTATTTATCTCCCCATAATTCCTCCAACGTCGAGAACTCACAACTCACCCTCTTCCAACTTCATATCCTCTTTTCTTGTTTTTAAAATAATTTACCCATTCCAATTTGTACCACCCACTAGAGAATGATCAACCTACTAGGTACGACATCCTCAAAGAAAACTAATTCTATCACCTCCAGAAGCCAGAAACTGTTGATAGCTCTTCAGTTAGTGGTGGGAACTTTTGAATGTCTATCACTTCCAGGTTAGAACATCTACTGGCTCGGTCTTGTGCACAATCTCTGACAGCAGCCACAGCTTGTATGTGTTCATGCGTACAGTGTCCCTGTCATGTCCCAAAGACACTCTTTGTTTGAAGAACTGCATTGGAATTTTCATTGAGAGTACACTGAATCTGTAGCTTGCTTTTGGTAAGTTGGCATTTTTCACAATACTAATCTTTAAATATAGGTGCATAGGACCTTCTGCTGTCTGCTCTAAAGTTTTCCTTGTATATACCTTTTGTCATTTTAGGTATTTTTTTCAAGGTGCTTTTGGTTTTTGGTTTGCTTGGTTGTTCAGCTGGTTGTTAATTTTTAACCTACCACTTTGAAATTGTTTATCATGTGTAAGAGTTTCCTGTCAGGGTCCTTGAGATCTCTCATATATTGGATAACACCGCACGCATACTTTGTCTTCTTCTTGTCCTATTTGTGCCCTTACATAAATAAACTGTGAGTTAAAATAAACAATTTCACTGTTAAGTTCACTTTACCAGATTATTTCATCTCAGAAAACACACACACACATAAAACTAGGACCGCACAATGTCTATTCTGTGTCCTAATGGTGGTTATCATGAACCTGAAAGACTGTTTTATTCAGCTCGTGTGTATTGATCAGACAGAGGCGTTCATTAAGGCTGCAAAAAGAAAAAGGGGAAGAAGAGGGAGATGGAGAAAGAGATAGGTAAAACTGTATAAAGTCAAGCCTTGAAGAACACGGTCAAGTAACTCCCTATGCTTTCTACTGAAACAACAAGACAATTTTGTCTCCTCTTCCATGCTGCTATTCAGCAATGTGTTTACTCATTTCTTCCCTAGATTATAGCTTTCCACTGCTGCTTGGATGGGAAATTGCCACTCTCCTGTGTTTTTACTGGAAGGCAAAAGCAGAACCAAAAGCCAAAACTCCGCTGGGGGTTACAGATGTTTGGAGAGTGCACATAGATTTTCACAGCTTCCAAGTACTGAGCAACCCTTGCTAAACATCTTTTTCTGTGCCATGATTGAAAACATTCATGAAAATGATTTTCCACTTGAAAATGCATAAACAAAATAGTGATAATGGGAAACAATGAAAAGTACTTATTACCGCTGAATGTTTTATTTGCCATCCTTCTGGCATTTCAGTGTTTCAGGCAGTGCTTAGCTTGAGGAAACTTCTCTCCCTTTGGGCCACTGAAGCCCCTTTCTGTATTCTTCCTGGAAGAAGAGTAGTGTTTAGGTCATGAAATCTGCGACTGATTCTCACATTCATTGCTGAATAAGGCTATATTTTCAGGATCATTTCTCTTAGCTAAAAATAGTATAGGTATTGTTATAGGTATCATACTGAAAATTAGCTTCTGTCTCCTTGATTTACACTAAAGGTGAGACATGAAGAAATATATTTCCTACTCTAAGGGGCGCTCCTAAAGAAATATTTATTTCTTTCAGAAGAGTTTTAAACAACAGCTTTGGGTCTTGGGGAATGTAGAAACCACAGTGGAGTATTGGTGGAAGAAGCTCTGATACATGTGGATACTGACTGTCTTGACTTTCTGAGAATTAAAGTGAGTGTTGTCTTGTATGCTTAAAATCCCAGCACTCAGAAGTCTGGGGCAGGAGGACTGCAACAAGTTTGAGTTCAGTCTTGGTTACATTTGAGTTTCAGTATACTCCAGTGACACAAAACACCCTATTTACAAGAAACAAACAAACCAAACAAATGGTTGTCGTATTGGTCTAAACAATATTCAAAGAAATAGAAGAGGTGATTTTGCAAGGGGTTCTGTTTCTAAAATGAAGCATTGGGGGTTTATGTCAGATCACATGGAGGTTACAGGGCAAGTTCTCCAACCACAGAACTCCATGGCATCAAATCACTCTGAGCTCGAGATGCAGTATTATGTGTGGTTCATAAACAGTGCTTTACAGAGAATGCTTGGAATTGTAAGTAACCTGTGTCCCCGTGATAGTTCCCTCAGCAATTCTGGAAAAAAGCAGGCCAATCCAAAAGTTTGCTTGGTTTCCAGCAGGAATCCTGGAAATTAAATGGTTTGCTTGCTTCTTTTCTTTTCTTTGAGACACTGAAAAATTAGCACCACAAAATAATAAAAGGCACACTATATTTTCTTAAATACAATAGTGAAAAAGCTGCTCTTTGGTTTATCTTGATTATTGACCATTAGATGGTTAATAGAATTGGAGAAGGACAGCTCCGCACCATGAACATGGAAATGCAGAAACAGAGTCTATTGGAAGCCATGCCTGTTGCAGGAAGCTGAACCTGGAAGTGAGAATTGCGTTTCTCTTTGGGCCTTTTCACTACCTCCATATAATCTGTCTGCAACTAACTAAGATTGGACCTCAGCCAGTATTTTTCATTTGGAAATTTACCTTTCCAGACTTTTTCCTTTTTCTATTCTTTATATTTCAAATTTTCCTGGCTTATATATCAAATCTTGAAGGCTTTCACTGGTTTTGCTATGTATAACATAAAGTTAGTTAATGCATAGTTGATAGTTGTTTTGTTTTTCTCTTATGGAAACTTTATTTTTTCAGTAAAGTTTAAACACACATTCCAGGGGCTGACTGAGAGTTGGTCAGCTATAAAGCATACTAGCTGCTCTTAAGGAGAACCAGGAAACAATCCCCATCATCCACTTGGTACCACACATCTGCCCTTAACTCCAGTTCTAGGAGATCCAACACCCTCTTCTGGCATTTGTGGAACCAGGTACATATTACACAGAAATATATATGCAGGTTAAAACATGATTCACATAAAATAAGAAAAAATTAAATTGTAATGGATGTTTAAAGGAAACACAGTGTGAGTTATAGTTGTATATATTTGTGATATCAACTCACAGTTTATCTATCACCCACATCAAGATACAGAATTCTAAGTTTACTCCTGAAGACCCCTTTCTGCTCATTCAAATGATATGCTTTTTTGTCCTTTCTTCTGCCTTGATTCTCATAGATGACATCTGCTTGATATTGTACACAAACGACATCTTACCCCATGTATTCTTTGTAGTCTTATTTTATCAAGAGAATGCTGTTAAGTTCTGCTTATTTGGTGTCCTGGATTCACTCACCATCATGATTATAGAGTATTCCATTCTTCATAGAACACATTGATGCTCTTTCAATTTTTGTTTGCAAAGAGTGTGCCTAAAATACTGCTGCTGCCTTCTGACTAAAATATGCACATCTTTCTTTGAGCATATACTCCAAATAGAATGCTTGAATAATACAACTATGAAACATGTTCCCAGGAGTTTCTCATTGTCTTACCATCCATATACAAACATGAGAGCTCTAACATATCTGTGTCTTTTCCAACACTATATAATAACCACTTAGTGTGTTTTTGCCAATTTTATTGGTGACCTAGTGACTTGTAATAGTTTGTCTAAAGTAAATCAATGTATAAAAGTAAAATGATTGAATCTGGTCTTTCCAAGATATTTTTTTATTGTATTTGAAAGGCATAAATATTATATTATAGCTAATAGTTCACTGAATCCTGGATCAACAAACTCTGTAAAATTATTCCGGATGATCTAAACCTCATAGATATGTCTGATGTTTCCGAATATGCCAAAATGTGCAACCTTTGGATGATCTCCATCAAGTGTCTCAGTCTTGACATTTCCCTTAAGATGCAATTCAGGAACCACTCATATGGTGTGTTGGATCCAAATGTAGTTTATAATTCTGTTTTCAAATTCAAGTAATAAATGATATATAATTGATTAATAAAAGCAGCTGGTCTCTGAACCAAGCTGTCAGGTAACTGCATAAAGTTTACAGTTTGTACTATATTTGAGAAAAATTATGATGATGTTTCCCTTTTATTATTTACATATCATTCTCTCCTTTAGATTAGTGCTGCTAATACTCCATGTTTTTTTTTTGAATGTCGAGTATTGTACTTTATTTCCACAATAATTTTCTTTTTTTCCATTCAAAAACATAATTAAAGAAATAAAATTTTTACATTTCTTCCCCTTCTCCCGGTCTCCTCCCGCTACCCCCTAACCCCTCCTCCCTCCCCCTTCTTCCTTGAAAGAGAGCATGTTGCCCTGCCCTGTTGGAAGTCCAAGGCCCACCCCCCTCCCTCCCGGCCTAGGAAGGTGTGCATCCAAAAAGACTCGGTTCCCAAAAAGATAATACATGCAGAAGAGATAGGTCCTGGTGTCATTGTTGATGGCTTCTCCGTCTGCCCTCTTTTGCCGCCGGAACTAGCCTTGTCCCATAGTCACATTGATGAATATCTTGATCACCATTATAGAAATTTCATCTGATGGATGAAGATAGAGACAGAGACCCACATTCACATCAGAGCAATGGATTGAGCTCCCAAGGTGCAGTTGAAGAGCAGAAGGTGGGAGAAGATGAGTAAGGGAGTTAGGACCGTGAGTAAGGAAGTAGGACTGTCTCCATCTACTGAGACAGTGTGCCTGAACTAATGGGATAGCACCAATCCAGCTGGACTGGGACTGAATGAGCATATGATCAAACCAGACTCTCTGAATACTCCATGTTTATGTACAAAAAAGGACAAACCCAAAAGTAAACACAGTATTTGTAGACAGACCATGGTGAAATGGACTGTTTTATTCCACAACACATAAAAATCTTGTACACTGGGAGGATAAAAGCCAGATAAAAATATAAAATGTGAAGGGAGAAGAATGGGGACTTAGGGAATGCATCAGAAGAAAGGGTAAATGTTAACTAACTGGGGGCTGGAGAGATGTTTTAATTAATAAAGACTGGCTATCTAAGCATGAGGACCTAAATTGAGATTCCCTAGCACCCATGCTGAACATAGCAGAGAAGAGGAGACAAGTGGCTCACTGGAGCCTATTGGTCATCCAACTTAGACAAATCAATGTTAGGTTCAGTGAGAAGCTCTGTTTCTTAAAAAAAAAAAAAAAAAGATGGGTGGGGGGAGGGATGACCATCAAATTCTTTTAAAATATGTTTGCTCACAGAAGACATTTTTATTTCAATATTATCAATGTGATACAATCTTTACCCTGGAATGGACATTTTCCCAGAATATTATAACTTTTATGTCCACAAAAATGAACTAGCCTTAGACACCCTTGAACTGAACCGGATCACTCTCTATCTGCTTTGTTTCTTTCCAAGGAAAACACAGCTAACTGCATTTATCTGGCTGAACATTTGCCTAATACACAATTTTGTTTATAAAAGATGGAGAGTCACGAGATATCACTTGAGAATTCATTGTGCTCCTCAATTAGGATAATAATGGTTTTCTGTTATTAGAAAGAACAAATAATTGGCTACACTAAAAACTATGAGTTTTAACCCTGTATTTAACTCAAAATCAGTTCCAGACATAAAATGTGACTTTTCCCTAGAGGTTTTTAGGGTGGAGTTAAGGAGGAGAACAACATGTAACAGTCTTGACAAATGTGAAAATATATTTTAACCCATAGTTTATTGTTATATATCTTAAAATTGTCATTTTTTCCCTAACAAGTTGAATTTATCAAAAATACTTCAAAAAGGTTAAGGAAAGAAAAAACGGAAAATGTTATGTGGTACCCATCCACCCACCTGAGAGAATCCAAATCTCTGTCTGTTTAAGCCATCCCTTTAAGAACAGTCATTGGAGTGACTCAACCTACTGACTGCTTTGTGCATATCCTTGCAGGTTCATGCTACTCACTATCTCTGTGCAGGCCTAGAGACTGACAAATTCAGGGTAGAGATTCATAACTACTTCTGATCAGTGTCTGGTCAAGTTGACAAACCCTCAAGTTCCAAAAAGTGTCAATAAAATAAACAAAAGCTGTTGACTAATTATGTAGAGCTGATTAAAAAAATAAGAACCCAAAAGATCAATAAATTACCTGAAAATTGTCATATTGCAGTAGACTATGACAGATAATAATTGTACCTCTTTACAGGGTACACTGTGATATTTAGAATTTTCAAAAAATATTTTAGGATTATAATTGCATTTTCCCTTTCCTTTCCTTCAGTTAAACACTCCCAGATACCCCCTAGCAAAGTCATGGATCTATATGGATCTGTTATTATTTTGCCTCAGCCTCCTATGAGACGGAATTATAAGTATGGTTCAAAAGAATGAATTCAGCACTTCATAAATATGCTTAGTGTGGGGGGTTTAATATCTTTATTTTTGTTTCTTAGGATACTATACTATTTTTTAAAGGAACTATGCCAATTTATCTCCCAATTAGTGGTGCACTGGAGATAGTTTTTCTGTGTGTTCTTATTATGTTTCTATTTTTTTACACAGGTATTTATCATCTAACTCAAGCTAATCTCAAACTTGCACATTACCCAGACTTATCTCAAACTTGTAATTCCACTGCTTCGACTTCTGCCTCAAAAATGCATGGATTACAAACAGGTACCACCATGCCTGACTCTCACCTATTTAGTAATAGCTATTTAAACAGGTTTGAAGTGGCTTGTTATTGTTTTAGTTTACATCCCCTTTAGGTTTAAAGATTTCAAGCATTCATTAAGCAGTGACATGGCCATTAGTGTGATGTCTGAGAAATGTCAGCTCTTTGCCCACTTAAAAGGTCATGTCAGTTTTATTATATTGAGTTGCTTGTATTCCTTATATTTTAGACAATAGGTCTTATCATATGTGTTTCTTATCATATATGAACAGAAAGATATAATAGAGAGTGGGGATGTCAGACACTAAGTAAATAAGGCCTTCTAGATACAATGGAACTGACATGCATATGAACCCACATGACTATGCCAATATGCAAAGGGGCAGCACAGGTCTAAGACAGATGGGGTCCTACCTCTGAAAGGGGAAGCGGGTGAAGCTCCCACCCCTAACCTAGAAGCTATCTCCAATTGATAACTATTGGCCAAGAAAAGTTAGTTTTCTCTAAAAGAGTCTCATTGCATACTCAAACCATACTTAAGGGCAGGCCCTATTTCTAGTAGCAGATGGTCAACATAAAATAAACTCAGTGGGTCTTGGAGTGGGTTTTTTTGCCTGCAATGTTTTGTCTAGTCATTCTTTTTAGCTTTAAAGATTTCTTGCTTATATATTATAGTTTCCAAATTTATTTCTGTATCTTTCTGTTCCTGCAAAGTGTATGTCTCAACTTCTATGCTTCTTATGCATTTTCTTTGGCTCTTTTTTTCCCCCTGTATATTTGTTTTATCCTATTCTGGTTTATTTTTATTTTATATGATGATGATGTTGATTACCTGCCTTTGTTCAACTATGTTCATAGCAGCATTATTTGTAACAGCCAGAACCTGGAAACAACCTAGATGTCCCTCAACTGAAGAATGGATAAAGAAAGTGTGGCACATCTACACATAGAGTACTACTCAGCAGTAAAATATAATGACATCTTGAATTTTGCGTGCAAATGGACAAAATCATCCTGAGTGAGGTAACCCAGACGCAAAAAAAACCCAAATATGGTATGTACTCCCTCATAAGTGGATACTAGTCATAAGCAAAGGGCAATGAGCCTACAGTTCAGGATCCTAGAGAAACTAAGTAATAAGGTGAACCCATAGAAAAACATATATAGAGCCACCTGGAAATTGGAAACAGACAAAAATTTTGGAGCAGGGGGTGGGGAGGTAGAAGGGGGAGAGATTGAGAAGAACTTGAGGGAATGGGATGGTCGAGATGGAGGAAGGACAGATATGAGAGCAAAGAAAGAAATATCTTGATTGAGGGAGCCATTATGGAGTTAGCAAGATACCTGGCTCTAGAAAAATGCCCAAGAACCCCCAGAGATGAACCCAGCTGAGACCCTAAGCAATAGAGGAAACAGTGTCTAAACTGACCTTACCCTGTAGTCAGACTGATGATTATCTTAAATATCACCATAGAACCTTTGTCCAACAACAGATGGGAACAGAGGCAATGACCCACATTGGAGCACTGGACTGAGCTCCCAAGATCCAGTTGAAGAATGGGAGGAATGAGAATATGAGCAAAGAGGTCAAGACCATGAGGGGGTCATCTACTAAGACAGTTTGCTTGAACTAATGGTATCTCACCAACTCCATCTAGACTGGGAGTGAACGAACATGGGAACAACCAAGCACCTCTGAAGGGGGCTGACAGCTGGGGCAGACTGAAGGGCCACTGATAGTGACAACGGGATGTGTCTCTACTTACATATACTGGCTTCATGGGATCCTATTCTCTTTGGATGTAAACCTTGCTCAACCTAGACATAGTAGGGAGGGTTTTGGACTTTCCTCAGTGCGGGGTATATGGCACTCCCTTAGGATTGGAGGGGTGGGGGGAGGGTCTGTGGGGGGAGAAGGAGGGGTCTAGAAGGAGGGGACTGAGTGGGAATTTGAATTGGTATATTTTTAAGTAATAAAAAAGAAATAGAAAGGAAGGTGTATACTTGGGTGTGTGGGGAAGTAGGGATGATCTTAGACAAGCTGGGGAACAAAACCATATTCAGAACATATTATATGAAAAAATCTACTTTCAATAAAATATAAAGGAAAATACAATAAAATTGAGAAAGACTATTTGATGTGACAATAATGAAGAAACAAAAACAGAAAAATCCATTAATAATATAAAGTTCACTTTCAAAAACAGAATTTATATAAAACTTTATCAGATTTTTGCCTGGTAATCCAATGAAGTATGAATGAATTTGCTAGCCTTCAAGTCTCTCAGCTATTTTAGTTTATTTTTAATTTAGTTATTTATTTTCTCATGTGCATATATGTACGTAATTATACCTATCAGTCTGCATGGGCCTGTTCAGGGCTCAGAGCACATGTATAAGTGAGAGAAAGCCAACTAGAATGACATGGGCTTTTGAAACCTCAAGACTACCCCAAGTGGCATATGTCCTCCAGCAAGGCCACACCTCCTAAACTGGTAACAAAGCATCTGAACACATGAGCCTGTAGGACTATTCTCTCAGAATCTAACTGAATGATCTATCTCTCCAGTCCTTTTATTTTAAAAATGAGTATTAGTTTTCACAGAATCATAGTGAATTTCCTGAGAAAAATCCTCATCCCTCTAAATTAGAATTGCTTTTTTCTTTTCTTTGTCGTGGAAGTGCAGACAATACTGCAGTGGAAGCATTCTCCCCATTTCAAAGGACTTTTCAGATAAATTCCATCTTGTTTAAGCATAGATTTTTTTTTGCTTTGCCAAGCCACATATACACAAATGATAATTGCAAGTATGAATTTGTTTAACCTATGCTTATTAAGTGATTTGCATGTTGCTCATGCTATGTTAGATGAAGTGTGATAAAATGTTGTCATTTAGTAATTTTCAAAGTATACTTCTGAGATTTATTTATATATATTTTATATTTTGTAATGCAAACAATACATAATTATGTTTTTAAAAGGTGCAAACTATTGAATGAGGCAGTTGTTGTGATATCCATGGTAATTTGGAATGTCTTTATTAAAAGAGTTTTAAATTATTATTAGCCAGGCAAGGAATAGTTCAGTGTAACATGATGGAAGAAATGGAGTATTGTGCAAAAACAAGTCAGAAGGGTTGAGGGCCCCAGAAAAACATGGCCCACAGAATCAACTAAGCAAGGCTCAAGGGCTCACAGATACTGAAGCAGCTATAGTAGAGCCTGTATGGGTCTGAGATAGGTCCTCTGAGTATATTTTATGACTATGCAGTTTGCTGTTATTTGTGAGACTCCCAACAGTGAGTTTGCCTCTGACTGGTTTGCCTGCTCTTGGGACCCTTTTCCTCATGGCGTATTGCCATATACATCTTTGATAGGAGGGGATGTGCCTAGTATTATTGTAAGTTGTTGTGCGGTGTTCAGTTGATATCTGTGGGAAGCCGGCTCATGGCTGAAGGAAAATGGAGAAGGAATGGATGTGGCCGAAAGGGAGATAAGCTGGGATGGGCTGCGAATAGTGGAGGAAGGGGAAACTAGTTGGGATGCAATATCAGAGAGAAACATATGTTTTTAAAAAGTTTGAAGACAAGAACAAGAGCTCTTCCTGAGTAATATAAATGCTCACAGCATCTGCATTTACAGTACCTAGGCACTTATGCAGTTCACAGTTGTACTGTGTATTTAGCCTTTGATGTATATTTGACACTGCATAGAAATTCAGGAGCAAACAGTATTTAGAATTTCACTCAACATATTATTCTCTTCCTTTTTGTTGAATTATGTAAAATAATACTGAAACTTTTGAACATTTTGTTTTATTTTAACATAACTTAGGTAAGAACCTCAAGTAATTTATCAAATAATAAAGTTATAATATGGAAGAATTAAAAGGGAAGGAAAGTCACAGAGAGGCTAAGGATCAATGTAGTTGTTACACTCAAGATGCCATCCTGTCTTTCACAGCGCAGTCCTGCAGATGTACTTCTAGAAATACTAAGTCAAATCCGGCTGCCAGCTATCAATGCTGCCTGACTTGCTGTGTCAAGACAGGTGGTAATGTAGACAGGGACCAGTGGACCTGTCTGTGAAGGAGCAGTAAGCAAGAGGAGACTTAGATGAATGGAGGGAAAAGGGGGAAGCAGACTATCCTCCTACAGCTCTCTCCAGATCTCTGAAGTTCCGCGGTTGCTTACTGGCCTGTCCCTAAATGGTTTTTTCAGTTAACTTCTCTTCATTAACACCATAAGGACCCCACTATCCTGACCTGTTTCTTCACTGTGACTTGAAAATGCTAAATGTACTTTGCTACCACTGACACCATATTTCCTAAATAGCTTGGCTTGTGTAAATGTTGACACTTTTAAATGAGAACTTAATTGATGCCATGTGCCAGTGACAATCAACAATGTAATGAATGTCTTCATGGAAGGTAGAATTTGAGAGCCACTACACAGACTAGCGTGAAAAGGCTCTGTTTGCACTGGTGTATAAATAGTTAAGGAGGGAGTTCTGAGTAATTGTTCTCTACCTTAGAAAGCTTTACCAATGATTGGTAATTATACAATACATTGACAACTTGGGTTTTATGAGTTCCTAGCGATGACTGGTTGTAATTTGTTAAATATTCTTCTGAACAAAGATAACTATGTAGTTACCTCTGAATAATCAATTCAAAAAAGGTTTTATTGTTGAAATTTATCTAAATTCCTAAAGCCTTTAAATTTCCCTACCGGAAATTTCAGTGCAAAATCAAGAAAATAATTCACACTGAAACAATACAATATTGCATGAGGTATCTGAATATTGAGGTGTGATGTTAAGGCCAATAATCAAATATGCATAAATGAACTCTTTATTGTTTCCTTCTGTCTATGCTTAAAACATTATTGATGTTTCTCTGGATGATATTATGATCACTCATCTTGTTCAGTGCTAAGTATATAGAAAGGTTTATTCCTTGATGCACAGGAGAATTCTTCTATTTGCTGTTATTCCTGACAAAGCTTCTCTCTTTTCCTTCTTTCTTTTCTTCTTTTTTTCCCTCAAGATGAGAGGGTTTAACGTCTCAATCTGGAGATGGTGCTGTCTCAAATGAAGCTGAAGCCTCTGATTCTATAGAAAGTTCATAAGCATCATATTCATGGCACTTTCAAAAACTATCACTTTCTAAAACAAATAAATCAAAATGGGTGGGGAAAATGCCCTTTAAATTTTGTCTGGACTTCTTTTTGTAATAATGTTATAATAAATAAAAGTTTGTAATAATGAAAGGCAGGTTAGGGCGGGCCTCTGAAGAGCATCCAGGGGTTGGTGAACAGAAGGTCTCCTAACAAGACAGAAATAGGACTCACCCTTCATTTCACTCCCTCCCTGTTTCAAAGCACTTGCAGCTACAACTGTAGCTTCAAAGGAACCCAGAGGTCCTGAGCTGTGACCCCCAAGCAGACTTGCATCTCTGATGACCTGTAGGTCTTTGAAGTCCACGGTCAATTTCCATGAATAAAGGGAAGTGGTATGTTGGAGGAATAAAGGGCGAGATTTGCCAGAGAGAATTGCTGCCTCTCTACTTTCACAGTAGATGACAGAGATGGGAGGACAAGTGTGTCCTCCACTTAATCTTTGCTCTTGGCTCTATTAATTTTTGTTCCTTATGATAAATAAATACTTTTTGTCTTTACAAAAGTTAAGAATAAATGTTTAATTTTTGGCCAGTTATTTACATGTCATTCTAAGGTCCTCTAGAATAGTGTAGAAAAATGTAAGTGTTTAATGACATAGAAAGTAAAGAAAGTTGAACTCAGCATCCATTAAAATTCCACTATAACACTCTGGCCTCTTGGGAGTACCTGGTCTCTTTAGAACATAGTTTAAACATAGTTTAATTCAAATACCCATTAAGAGCAGAAATAAAAGACACAGTCTTCCTTCTGCCTTCTCATTATATCACAGCATAGCTACGAATGTGTGAAAAGGAGAAAAAGCAAAGATTCTGCAGCTCTGGGATGAGATGTGATAATCAATCCTAAGTTTTCTAGTTCTTTCTTGTAAAATATTCTAAAACAGTTTTATATTGTTTAACTAATTGTGGATGCCTTATATTAATGTGACAAAATTGTAAGGAAACACATAATATCAAAGTTTTCGAAAGCAGCACATTGTTTATATACTATATAATAACAGGAAAATTTCCATGTACAAATTTTATGATGCCTATTATTGTGTACTGTAGTTTTAGATTATCAGGTTATTCCTCAACAATAAAGAGCTATCTTGGTGATAGCAGAACAGAAATCAGCAGTACAATACCATTTTGTGGGAACATTGCACTCTTTTGATAAAAAGTAAAGTTATAGAACATATTAGAAATTTAAAAAGAGATCAGAACAAAATCCAACCATGCCAATTTTGATAATTCAAATTTATTTTGAAATATGTACTCTGAGCTACATTACATTACAATTGATATTTAACCTTAACATTAACATTATATTTGTGATAGTATTCCTTTTACTTAAAATATTTTTATGTGTGCGTATGCTTGTGTCTTTGTGCGTGTCTGCTTGAGTTTATACATACCTTGTAATAGCATGGAGGCTAGCAGAGCAAGTCAAGGCCTATGGAGCTGGACTTGCAGCCGGTGGTGACCCATTGTTCTGGATGCTAGTCACTGAGTCCTGTTTTTCCTCAAGCATAGCAAATATTCTTTAAGTGCTGAGCAATAAAATCCATCCCCATGATTTTATCTTCATTTTTGATTTATTAAGACATTCTCACTATATACTCTGGACTGGTTCTGACTTCCTAATTTTCCTGCTTTTATCTTCTGGATATTTAAGCTTTCATCTATACCCAAGAGCTACTTATTTATAACCAACCACAACACACTTTCTTCTATAAGATATATTTTCTTATGTCAAAGAGGTAAAGTTCATCTGTGCAAAGCAAAGATGTATGGAGCAATACTGGGTAATAAGTAGTAACTGAATAAAAAGCAGTTCATATCATCCATATCCTATAATGAGAATTTAGGAAATATTAATTTAACTTATTTTCCTTAATTGGAACAGTTGAAAAAGACAATGAGATGCTCCATATACTAGAAACTCCTGTGCTAAAGAGCAAATACAACCATGTATATGTTTTTATCAAAAAATAATGCAATGGTATTTGCAAACATCTTCAGAAGGACCCAGGTGCTGTGAGCACTGCTATCTCAGACAGCACAACATAAGTAGAAGGAGTACAGCTCTGGAAGAGCCAGGATCCCCAAAGCCCACCTTTGGGGTACATTGGGACATCTATATTCAGAATAAGTAGGACTGTCTATGGAATCCTGAGTGGCCCACTAGAGTCTTCTAACCTTGAGTTCCACACTATGTCATTGCTCAGAACTCAAATATTTTGAGAATCAATGAGACACTATATGTTACCAAAATCCTGAGGATGAAAAATTCAAATTTATGAATACAAATCAAAATGTTTCCTTTGCTCAGAAAAATAAAATTACTTGCTATCAAGAAGCAATGACAGAAGGATAGAGGGATGATTCATAGGAAAATTGTATGCTGTGCAAACATAAGGACTTTGTTCTGGTACTTAGCACCCATGTAAGATGCAGGGCATGGTTATGTGGGTATTTGCCTGTAGTTCCAGCATTATGAGGGCAGAAACAAGCTGACGTAGAGCTCACTGGTCAGTCTAACCATTGGATGAGCTTCAGGTTCAGTAAGAGAGCCTGTCTCAAAAAACAAAATAAGATGGAAGAAGTAGGAATAATGTGGAAAACATCAACTTCTTTCCTCCATACATGCACACACACACACACACACACACACACACACACACACACACACACACACACACACACACTCAGACACAAGAGTGTTGACTTCCAGACATACGTGCTTATCACATTGACACACACACAAAACTACACAGTAATATAGGAAATGCATTTCCCACATGATTGCCAATTTATGCAAAGTTGTTAACATGCTAAATTACTGAGAGACAGAGTTCAACATTTGTGGTTTTGCTGCCTTGATCGAAGTGGACATATTTCCAAGAGAACTGTTTTCACTAGATGTTGTGGCATTTTGCCTAATATGTCTGATGGTGTTTGAATGAATTTTCACATGACTAATAAAAATGAATTTTTTTCTGTTGGATATGTTTTTCTCATAATAAAATCTCCTTGTCAAAAATGGCAAATTTATTTTATTTTTGAAATGAACTCCAGCTTGAAAATGAATCAGTGCCTTACTTTTTCCATGGGATGGAAACACAATGTCATCATGCTTTTGTGTTTTCACAGATGTTATTGTCTTTTGCCCTGGATGTGAACCACCCTCACCATGTTTTGCTGCTGTGTGTCTGTACAGTTAAAATTAGAAATCAGGGAGATTATCATGGCTGCTGAAATCTCACCATTGTGTATTTTCAGTTTTAGTAATTTTGTTTACTTTAATACTAAATGTTTGGGGTATGTCTGTGTTGAATATCTCTGCTCATATCCTAAAGGGCATTTGGGACAATACATTTTTGCTTCCTGGGGGTGGACATAAGGCAATAATTGGACTTGTTAAATGATCATGGGTTGTATTGCTAACATTCATCTCCTTTCCTTATGACTCATACTCCTAAGGACAGCTTTTGAATAGATGACAGATTTACTTTCATGGAAATAAAACTATAAAATTACATATTTTTATTTAGAAATATTTACTAGTACTTATATAGCAGTTAGTACCCACGTAAGTAAAACTACTTGCTATTTACTTTATAAAAAGGAAAACTACATAGTCTCAAATGATGTGGCTCTTCCCACTTTAGGGTATTTTGTTAAGGATGCATACTAGAGTTATTGCACAAGAAACATGAATGTGTGCATTTTAATATGACACAAAAACTTTCTACCATGGGATAATATGTTTGGTCAGAAATAGAAATGTAAAGGAAAATCACAATGATAAGAACCTAAGACAAGGGAAGTTGAAAGATTTGGAACCATCTTGTCCTGTCTCTTGGAACTAATGGTCTTTCTAAACCAAAGGCTTTTGGTACTAAAATCAGGTAGTCATCCAGCTTCTTGTCATGAGTAGGTTCACATATCATCTCTATCTTTTACTTGTCTCCAGATCTGCACGAGAATCAGCCCTTCAAAGCCTCAGGTGAGGCATCCATAGAGGAAAATCAAGATAGTACCCTGATTTTGAAATTTGTATAAAATGCACAGAGAAAGCATGGCACACCCTCTACAATATGCTGAGAGAAATCATGAAATAGTGTTGAGTCATCCTGACTCAACACAACACAAGATAGTGTACGGTTTTCTTTATCACCCTATCCCTGTAAGCATTACAGAAGAAAGTTCCCTAGAGAATCATATCAGCTCCTCTGAAGAGTTCTGTCTAAAACCAATGTTTTCTGTCCCCAATCAGTCTGAGTGTGGTGGTGACCATTACCATCTTCAGATAAAAATTAACCAAAGGGCCTGTCTTGTCCACCTCTACAACCCTCAGCTCAGGCGTTAGCTGCCTTTGGGGGCCAAAGTGAAATTTAGGCTGAGGTCTGGGTTGACAGATTTCAAACAGCGATATAGACATCTGGCCTCTGACATCCTGTGGCTGGTTGACTCACTTATCTGTCTTCGTTCCTTTTAATGCACCACTACTTCCATGCTTTTACAATACTTTGCAATGTGCCAAATAGGGCCATGTGAAGTGGTTTTACTCTGGATCTTAGAAAATAGTCCTAGTTCAGTGACAGAGCACATGTGAGACCTGGGTTTGATCTCCAATATTGTAAATTACAAAATAAAATAAAAGCAAAGGTACTATTCTAAAAGCCACCAGTTGCTTTCTGTATTGTGGCTATCAATCTCAGGAGGTGGACCTGGTTGTGTCTTCCAACTTTTTACTGTCTACAGCATTTGTCTCTTTTCAGTGATTTGCTCTTGAAAGTTCTTATTCATGTTGGTTGCATCCTCAATTTATTTTGTGGTTTGAACACTAACCACTGAAGACAGCCTGTGGCCATTGTCTGCTGAACTGTTCAAAACAATCTATTAAATAGAATCCTGTTATTTTAAGAAGTCAAGGTCCGTAATTCTCCTGACATTTTTTCACACACTTAATGTTGCCAAGACCCTGGGCACTGTTGGGTATAAGCTGTTGTAATCGCTCATGCCAAACTCTACTTGCCTTTTCAATTGTGGCCAATTTTTAATCCACTCTCCTATGCTGATGTAGATGTTCTTTTAGTTTTCCTTCCTGATTCAAGTGAGAAAATTCTAGAGTCCCCAAAATAATACAATAAAATATCTACATTGCTTATTTCAAGTTAGCTAATGCATAAATATATTTAGAGTATTGTTTCCTGCCAATTGACTAGTTTAAGTGAGGTGATCATCCTATTTTACAACTACACAAATAATCAAGTGTTGGATAAACATATAAGTCCTTTTAATTAGGAGTAAAAATGTATACAATGCTTTCTTTCTCCTGATATGTATTTACTTTGCCATTATTAACCTATCTGAACACATTATTCTTTTGGGTATTTGTGGTAGTGTATTCATTTTGAAAATACAATTTGACCATTACAGACAGCTAGGTAGACCTTTAAATATTTTCAGCTATTTATTATTGATTTTGCAATTTCTCCTGTTTATACAATTCTAATTAGATTCATTATGTCTCTTACATTAATATATTATGCCAACCAAGGATGTCACTGGAAAATGGGATTAATGATTTATGTTGGATTTATATTTTACAGAGAAATCATTGGTCTTTTATGATTTTTTTCAATAATATAGTCCAATTAAAAAAATAAAGCCAAGGCAAACCAATAAACTATTGTAAAACTCCCCATGTTAATTAGTTTTCTTTCACTATAACAAATAACAGGTAACCAAATTTTAAAGGGAAAGAGTTTATTTTGGTTTAGACTGTGAGATTTCATCTCATGATTTATTGGGTTCATTGCTTTGGACCATTGGTAACACAATATGAAGTGTGTGAGAGAACAAAACTGGTCAATGTAAGTGAAAGAAAAAAAAAGAATTGAGATCCCAATACTCACCCAAAGTTGCATCCCTCCAACTGAGACCTCTGCTCTTGTTCATGTCCTAAAGCTTTCACTTCACTAAACCCAAGAGTACCAAGGTAGACATTAAGGCTTTTCTTAAAAGGCAGCTCTTTTAGGAGAATTCATAACCAACTACGTTTTTTCCAAGACTCTTAAAATTTGTAACAACAAGCTACTTAACTCAGTATCATTAATTTGACTCATATTTAACAAGCAGAAATATGAATTTGAACAAAATTGAGAACTCAAAGAACCAATGTTATTTATCAAATCATCTCCTTGAAAATGCATGCACCTTCCTCTGGGTTATGTGCTCCTGCACTAAATCGTTGATTGCTAATTATCACCATAAGCACAATCCACAATCTCCTACATTTTTTGAAAATATCTAATATAGAAAACTCAAAGAATTGCATTGTGAAATGTGCTGTTCCAGCCACTTGGGTTATATAATTAACATTGTTATCTCTATATTCTTCTTAT
Organism: Ondatra zibethicus; assembly: GCA_004026605.1. Lineage (NCBI taxonomy): Eukaryota > Metazoa > Chordata > Mammalia > Rodentia > Cricetidae > Ondatra > Ondatra zibethicus. The sequence goes on along the minus strand of PVIU01012933.1, from coordinate 38,009 downwards.
CTATTTGCTTCATTCTTCTGTCCACATTTAACACTATTACAAATGGGGATTAAGAAGCTGAATTATCTAGCTTTTCTATCCATTAAAACTTGTATTTGGACAAGGAAAATGTATTAGTACAGTGGCTGCTACAACCCACCACACAGACAACCTTAGGGTTTTATGGAGATGCTCAGGAGTTAATAACAGGCACAAAAAAGGGAACTCAACTATGATAATAGTTGAGGATGCTACATATATAAGAATAATTGATTCATTTTATATAATGAACCTCAATTTAAGCAAAAGACAGACATTATTCACAAGTTCACATTCTTTACAAAGCTTAAATATTGCCACAGAATCCTAGGCAGGGAAAGATGTCAGCCTGACATTATCAATGTGTCATAGTATAGATGTTAACTTGAAACCGACATCCAGGATAGAGTAAGCTAACTGTCTGCAAATCCTGATAACTTCTACAGCAGGTTCATCAAAGTGATATCTGTGATGTGGCAAGAGTGCCAGGCAAAAGTCGGAAGGACAGGGGCGGGGATAGAC
>PVIU01012933.1:0-37369 GCA_004026605.1 Ondatra zibethicus | reverse complement strand
GTCCCCAGCTAGGTCCTTGGGCATCAGAGGAGAGGGTGCCGGAACTAGCCTTGTCCCATAGTCACATTGATGAATATCTTGATCACCACCATAGAAATTTCATCCGACAGATGGAGATAAAGACAGAGACCCACATTCACATCAGAGCAATAGACTGAGTTCCCAAGGTCCAGTCGAAGAGCAGAATAACCTTATTAGGAATAAAACACAAATTCAACAGGTTTAGAGTTCATGGCAGTCAATTCCATCACACACCTTGTGCAGTTTGGGAATTCTCTAGGCTTTGTTATTAAAGAGCACAATTTAGAGTTTTCATCACCATATTAATCACACCAAGAAGTTTTGTAGCCTGGATTTTTATGTAAACAGTCAGAGTTTTTGATTAATAACAAATGAAGAAAATAATGTGCCATATATAGATGACTGGCTGTGCCTGAGGAGATGCACAGTAGTGCACGTTATTGCAGGCTCATTTAGGACAGATGCAATCTTTCCTGTAAGATCCCAGAGTAGAAGTGAGAAGAATAGGGAGGAGGAATGATAAACAGGTACAGGAATAGTCACTTTTCAAATACTGGGTTTTGGGGGGCATAACCATCATTTAGACTTTGTCACTTGATAAAAATCTGAAGAGCATTAAAATCATTGGAAAACCGTGAATTTGATTTTGAGTGTTAATTATTTCTTTTTTGTGTATGTGTGTGCACGCATATGCATGGATGAATGAATACAGCCCTGAAATTTATGTTAGCTCTCTTATCATTCTTAATCTTAATTTTTGAGGCACAGTCTCTCACTGAACCTGGAATGCACCAATTTGGTTCAATACATTAGCCAAAGAGCCCCTGAAATCCTTCCGTCTGGTTCTCCCTAGTACTGACATTATAGGTACATGTTACCAAGGCAGATTGTTTTCTTTGTAGAGTTTGGAGATTGAATTAAAAATCCAATGCTTTCACTGGAGGAATTTTTATCAACCAAACCATCTCTATAGCCTATTTTTTCTGTTATTTTTCATTAATGTCTTACTATTGATGTCAGACCAGACTAGTGACTTTAAGATCATCAGATCAACAAATGATATGACTGAGAAAACATAAGGGTATATATTAGGGGAATAAAAGTTAACTTTTAAAAGTTTTTCAGTATGTTAATGGGGAAATTAAACATATATGACACTTCATATTGAACTATATAGTACATTCTCTAATAGGTTATAAATGTGATATTTCATCTATAGATGGCAACATATTAATAATATGTTTATTCTTGATTAGGGTAAAAGCACTGCCTTTAATCTCAATACTAATGAACCAAGTTGATTCCCCTTTAGATTTACTCACTGTGGGAAATGTTGGTGGTCATGAGTGGTCAGGTCTGGTTGTTGCCTGGATTCTGTATATGTGCCTTGTACCCATGTGGTGTTTGCATAGCTGGGTAGCTTAATATAGAGAGTTTCCCTTTCTTCTCATCCTAAGAATCCTGAGGTCATCAATGATATCATATTACAAAATAGTCTATGGGGTCAGGTTCAGAAGCACCACATGCTTCCAACTGTGTCCACAAATACATCTGAGTGTTCCCATCATGTTTATGATGAAACAAAAACTGTCACATCTTAGAGGTGACGATTGCAGACAGATGGTGTTAGGGACAATGACATGAAGGCATTTTCTATTACTCAGGGTGGTCTGTGGTTAGCATGGGGGAGCATAAATACAATATGAGAAGTGGAATGATAATAACAACTCTATGTGACTGCTATACATTTCATGAGACACCATGTCAATATTAACTTGACTCCCCAGAGAACTTGCTCAGATATATGTAGCAAAATGCTACTAGATCCTGTGTGATCTATGCACACTTGGCAAAGTACAAGGAAGAAAAGAATAAACTGATAATTAAGCAAAAAGTTTTAGGCATGGGAACTTTTGCCATGGTTCATATAAAAGCACATGCTGTCTGCCTAAATCCTCGCTGCATTTTGAACCCATTGTAGCAATACTGTACATGAGACAATTGTCAGACACCTGCTGCAGAAATAACAGACTACTGTATATTACTAGAATTACTTTTTGGCTTCAAAGATATTCAAATATGTCTGCCCTGCTATTGACTACATATCAGACCACAGTTTTAATGACACTGTGAGTTTTCTAGTCTATGAAGTAAGCTCATCTGGGGAAAGTGCTCAGGAATGATGTGTGGGTGTAGGTGTGTGTGTGTGTGGTGTGTGTTTAAGAGAGAAATGAGAGAGAATTCATAATTCATGTGTTTGTGTATAAATATCTGATGTATGTGACCATTTGAAGATCCAGTATTTCATAAGTATTAGATATTTGTCAATAAGAGTCAGACCCAGAGTCAATTTATTTAAGAGGTATTTTTTCCCTTTCTCATTAGCTGATTTCACATTGCATAGTAAATCTATTTTAAGTCCTTATTAATGCTTTTATGATTAAATTTAAAATACAGAGAAAAGAAGATAGCATGACGCAATGTCCCTCTTCTCTAAATTTGTTCATCAAGTTAGTTATGGCATCCATTCTCTGTGGAGGTTTCTAGCAGGCTACTTATCCTAATAGTAAAACAGTGTGCAGGGTTTTGCAAATTTGGCAAAGCAAGAGATTATTTGTCTGAGATGTTGCACAAAACAATACTTGATGTAGGAGATGACTACTTCATAGAAATTAAATAAAAAGGTGATTCTGCTTGCTTTGATCTACTGGTCAGATATCAGTGTGTGTATTCAAATCTCAGAGTGTGTAGATGCAGCATGTTTTACACTCCAAAATATTTCACAGAAAATTTAACCATTGGATTTGCTTGAGAGATGCTTCATTTTTATCAGCACAAAATTGACCCATTTTATTTGAAGGAGTGCATGTTGCTGTTGATGGTACGTGGCGACAGATGGCCCTTCCTATGACCATGACTTGGACTTCTGTTAACATTGTTACTCATTTTCAGGCAAGTGTCCTGTTTCAGGTTAGTGAGAGGTAGTCTTGTTTGTGCAAAATGATAAATGGGGTTGATTTTATGGGCATTTTGTGTGTGTTCTGGCAAGTTTAAGCTTCTTTAGAACTTTGGTATTTATGGATTCTCAGCTGTCCACTGGAACATCACCCTGTGTGACTGAACTCTGACCTTTGATTTTAGGCAGCTGACCCTCACCTGTTTCATTATTGCTCTCTATTTTTCTTACAACAACCCACCTGTTTACACAGAGTAAGTATCCAAATGGTCTGCCTTGTAATTAAGAAGTTTGCTTTTTGTATCACACAAACTTATATCCCATTAATCTTTTATAAGTGTGAGGACATGGCTCATATCCTTTGGTATACTACTTTATAGCAAAGGCTGTTCAGACATTCTTGTTGTCAGTTTGTCTAGAGGTGTTGTTATCATTTCAGAATATTGTGCATGTTGGTACCCATGTGAGTACGTATTTATGAAGGTCAGTGGTAAACACTAGATGTCTTCTTTCCTTTACCAACTTATTGTTTGAAACAAGTCTCTCACTTAACCTGGAGTTCACCATTTCACCTAGATTGAAGGTCAGCCATCCTCCAGTCTCTGCTGTCCCAGTACTGAGATTACAGGCACGTGATACAACATTCTTTTTATGTAGATGCTGAGGGCTAAAATTAGGGCACTTTCTCCATTGAGCTATATCACCAACCCGAGAATCTTTTAACTATTTTATTAATTGAAGATGATTACTTCTCTTTAGTCCTGTGCCAAAGACCATGGTGGCAATATTGTGTCTTGTTTAATTGTAGATGAAACTTCTGTCCTAGAATAGTTCCTAACACATAATTGCTATTCCTACCAATGTGTTGCATACACGATCATCTAGGGCCTATCCCACAGGCTCAGATAGAGGTAGAAATCACTACCAATTCGCTGAGCATCAAAGGAGGTTTCATATACTTTCAGTGAGATTGCTGCTAAGAGCTAGACAATGTATTTGATGGAAGGACAGATAGGATAGGAAGAGGTCATCTGACATTTGAGGTTGTCTGACAAATTGTCTAAATTTGATGACATATAAAGTATCCCAAATATCCAACATTGCAGTAACATAGATACTCACTTTAAACACAAACTTTTCAATCACTCATTATATGAATATTTTTGTTCTTTCAAAATATAACTCTAGAGAATGTGGATGTGGCTGAGTGATTAAGAGTGCTTTCTGCTTTTCCAGAACTCCTGAGTTCAATTCACAGTAATTCTTTTAATAGACCCCAAACCATCTGTAATTTAGCTCTAAAGGATTCAGTTCAATCTTCTGACCTCAGCAGGCACATATGTACATACATGGCATACATTTACATACAAAAATCTTTTTAAAAGCACATAATTCTAAAAATTAAGAATGTTTAGCATATATGAGTTAATCACATCTCCCAAGTGATTCAAGTTCACATTTTCAGTAGATCTCTGTTTTTCTCAGCCAATTATATACACAACCATCAACAGAAGATAAGCAAAATTCATTGTATGTGTATAACATGGAATGTTATAAAGCCATAGCATGTAAAAAAGTAATAATGTTTGTTTGGTAAACAGTGTAAACACTATGATAAAACAAAGAAGTCAGGACATATTAGTGTTCATGTTATTTGATTTTGTGAATATGAAATATTCTGGGTAGCACAAAGCAGATTGTACTCTCCATTGTCTGTGTGGAATGTTCCAGTTTCATTTTGTTTTGTTGTAATAAAATATCCTAAATGAATGATTTATTTTTAAATCACAATTCCAGTTTACAGTTTGTCATTACAGTGGAGTCACAGAGACAGGATCCAAGACAACTCCTGAAGTCAGGAGCAGAAAGAAACAAATATACCTTTCCTGCCTACATGCATTCTTTGCTCTTATCAGTGAAGAATCTAGCCTAGGAAATGGTGCTGCCCATAGAGGGCTGATTATTCCTACATCAATTATAATAAGGGGAGAGTATTAAAAGAGCAGATTGAAAAGGTGATTAATTCAGGGTCAGGTAGAAATCTGGTACAAGGTAAACTCCTAGGAATCTACATGGATGACCCCAGCTAAGACTCATAGCAAAAGGGGATACATAGCCTGACCTGATCACATCCTGAGACTAGGAAGACTACCAGTGGAGGGATTGGGATACTAACCTAACCACCACATAACATTTGACCTACAGTCTTCCCTGCCTATGTTGTGAGCTGGGGTAAGGGTGACATAGAGCTTGTGGGAGTAGCCAGTCAGTGGCTTCTCTAGCCTGAAACCCATGCCCGGAGAGTGATTGCACCCTTGACACTGCCTGGAGTGCCAAGACCCAGAGGCTGCATTGTAGCATAATTAATAAAAACCCAGAGACAGACATTGGAGTTCAACCAGAAGGTCACAAAAGCAAAAGAGCCAACCAGTGGCTCTTCCTCTGTTTGAAATGATGATCTTGCCTCCAGGAATCTCAGAATGAGACTGTGTCTGAGAGCTGTCTCCTCCCATCTTATATTCTTCTGCAATTAAAGGTGTGCAGCACTACTGCCCAGTTTCTATGGCAAACTAGTGTGACTACTGGGTTTAAAGATGTGTGTCACCACTGCCTTGTCTGTAAGGCTGACCAGTATGGCTACTTTGCTTTCTGATCTTCAGCCAACATTTATTTATTAAAATACTAATGAAATATCACTACACTGCAGGACCCAGAGATCTAGGATAGAACTGAAATGACTATAGAAAAACATGTCAATGTAATGATACTTAAGGATAGTCTGCTATTCTCATAGATTGTGGCCTAGCATAAAAATAATTAGACAGGCTTTATCCAACAACTGGTAGAAATATGCAGAGACCCACATTGAAACATTAGGCCAATCTCAGGAAATCCTGCTGAAGAGAGAAAGACGATTATAGGAATCAGAGAGGTTACGGACTTCATAAGAAAATCCACACAATCACCTAACCAGAGCTTATAGGAGCTCACAAAGACTGAACTGACAACTCGGGAGGCTTCATAGGATTGACCTAGGCCATCTGCATTTATGTGATGGTTATGTAGCTTGATGTTCTTTTGGGACTCCTAAAAGTGGTATCAGGGGCTGTCTCTGACTCCTTTACTAACTTTTGGGACCCTATTCCTCATAATGGTTTGCCTTGCCCAGCCTTAATTCAAGGTGGGGTTTTTAGTCAAACTATAATTTATTATGCCATGTTTTGTTGATATTTATGGGAAGCCTGAACTTTTATGAATAGAAATGAAGGAGGAGGTGGGGAGAGAGGGCCTGAGAGGAGAGAAAGGAGGGCAAACTAGGGCTGAGATGTAAAGTAAATTAATTAATTAAAAAAGACAACCCCCACAATTTACATGCCCACAATCTAATTTAAACTAGAAAATCCCTCAATGACATTTTTTTCCAGGATATTCTACAATTGTTTCAAGCTGACATTTAAAACTAGGTAACACAAAAGTTACTGTTTCTTGGATATCAAGTTTCCTAAAACAGCTATAAGCATGCTTTGGAACAAGTCCACTATCTTGTAGAAGGCTGTACAGCACTGTAAATTCACTAAACACTACTGAACTGTGTTTACTAAAACTAGAATTGCAAATGTTTATACATATTTTGATACAATTATCAGCTTGTGAGTTTCCAATATTGCTTTTGTTATTTTGATCCCTTGAGCTGTAGCTCAGTTGTAGTGCACTTGCCTGCCATATATGTGGTCTTGGATGCAATTCCCAGCAGCAAAACCACCACCAAAGATAAAAGTAAAATTATTTTTCAACGATATCTCAATTGCCTGATAATAGGCATAGCTTATAATCTAGTTCAAAGTTGTCCAAGGAGGGCTGCAGAGATGGCTTAGTGGTTAAGAGCTCATCTAATCTGTCAGTGTGATCCACCATATGATCAAACTGAACAATAAAAAACACATGATCATCTCATTAGATACTGAAAAAGCTTTTGACAATATACAATATCCCTTCATGATAAAGGTCTTGTAGAGAGCACGGATACAAGGAAGATACTTAAACATAATAAAGGCAACATACAGCAAGTTAACAGCCAACATCAAACTAATTGTAGAGAAACTTCCAGTGATCCCACTGAAATCAGGAACAAGACGATGTTGTCCATTCTCTCCATATCTATTCAATATAGTTCTTGAGGTCTGGGCCAGAGCAATAAGACACCAAAAGGAGATCAAAAGGATACAAATCAGAAAAGAAGTCAAATTCTCACTATTTGCTGATGATATGATAGTTTATATAAACGGCCCCAGAAACTCTACCAAGGAACTTCTACAACTCATAAACATTTTCAGTAATGTAGCAGGATACAAGATTGACTAAAAAAAAAATCAGTAGCCCTCCTGTCAACAGATGATAAAAGGGTCGGGAAAGAAACCAGAGAAACAACACCCTTTACAATAGCCACAAATAGCATAATGTCTCAGAGAAACTCTTACCAAACAAGTGGAAGACTTGCATGACAAGAACTTTAAATCTTTGAAGAAAGAAATTGAAAAAGACACCAGAAAGTGGAAGGATCTCCCATGCTCTTTGGTAGGTAGAATTAACATAGTAAAAATGGCAATCTTACCAAAAGCAATCTACAGATTCAACACAATGCCCATCAAAATCCCAGCAAAATTCTTAACACACCTTGAAAGAATGGTACTCAACTTCATATGGAAAAGCATAAAAACCAAGGATAGCCAAAACAATCCTGTATAATAAAAGAACTTCTGGAGGCATCACAATCCCTGACTTCAAACTCAATTACAGAGCTACAGTACTGAAAACAGCCTGGTATTGGCATTAGAACAGACAGGAAGACCAATGGAACCAAATTGATATTAATCCACACACCTTCGAACACCTGATTTTTGACAAAGAAGCAAAAATAAAAAATGGAAAAAAAGAAAGCATATTTAACAAATGGTGCTGGCATAACTGGATATCAACATTTAGAAGAATGAAAATAGACACACATCTATCACCATGCACAAAACTCAAGTACAAATGGATCAAAGACCTCAACATAAAGCCAGCCACACTGAACCTCATAGAAGAAAAAGTGGGAAGTACACTTGAACGCATTGGCACAGGAGACCACTTCCCAAATATAACCCCACCAGCACAGACACTGAGAGAAACAATTAATAAATAGGACCTCCTGAAACTTAAAAGCTTCTGTAAAGCAAAGGTCATGGTCAACAAAACAAAACAACAGCCTACAGAATGGGAAAAGATCTTCACTAACCCCACATCAGACAGAGGTCTGATCTCGAAAATATACAAAGAACTCAAGAAATCAGTCATCAAAAGAACACATAATCCAAAAAATAAATGGAGTACAGACCTAAACAGAGAACTTTCAATAGAGGAATCTAAAATGGCTAAAATACACTTAAGGAAATGTTCAACATCCTTAGTCATCAGAGAAATGCAAATCAAAACAACTCTGAGATTCTATCTTACACCTGTAAGAATGGCCAAGATCAAAAACATTGATGACAACTTATGCTGGAGAGGTTGTGAGGTAAAGGGAACACTTCTCCATTGCTGGTGGGAGTGCAAGCTGGTACAGCCCCTTTGGATGTCAGTGTGGCGATTTCTCAGAAAATTAGGAAACAACCTTCCTCAAGACCCAGCAATACTACTTTTTGGTATATATCCAAAGGATGCTCAATCATGCCACAAGCACATGTGCTCAACTATGTTCATAGCAGCTTTGTTTGTCATAGCCGAAACTGGAAACAAACTAAATGCTCTCCATTGAAGAACGGATAAGGAGTACTACGCAGCAGAAAAAAAATAATGACATCTTGAATTTTGCAGAAAAATGGATGGACCTAGAACACATCATTTTCAGTGAGGTAACCCAGACCCAGAAAGACAATTATCACATGTACTCAGTCGTAATTGGTTTTTAAACATAAAGCAAAGAAAACCAACCCACAAATCACAATCCCAGAGAACTCAGACAACACTGAGGACACAAAGAGAGACAATCATAGATCGAATCTACATGGGAAGTAAAACAGACAAGATCTCCTGAGTAAATTGGGAGTGTGGGGACCTTGGGGGAGGGTTGAAGGGGAGGGAAGAGGCAGGTAGGGGATCAGAGAAAAATGTAAAGCTCAATAAAAATTAATTAAAAAAAGGCTTAGGGAACTTTAGAGAGCTTCTGGTCTAGGTTTTGTTTCCAACACCCACACTGGGTGGTGCACAACTTCCTGTAACTTCATCGCCAGGAGATCTGGTGCTCTCTTCTGGCCTTTGTAGACATCAACACATACGTAGAATGCATTCACAGAAGCACATACACAAACACCACAATTGGAATAGATCTTCACGTTTTCTGAGAGATGTTAATCTTTCAAACTATTTAGTCATGCATAAGAAGTCTACATATCATCCCTTTAAACATCATAACATAGTAGCAAGCTCTAATCTGGAAACAAGAGGATATTGGATGATCTGAAATAGAAAATCAAGACTCAATAGTATTTTTGTTTATGCAAGAAGCAGAGCAAACACTTACTATTAGTGAATCTTGTTGCCATCCATCTCTAATATTGCATTTGGAAATTAAAAGTACAAGATTTAATCATGTTGTTACTATGGTTCCACACTTATTGTTCTTGGCCATAGATGTTTACTTTTGAAATAAAATAAAAGGCTTCTATAGAACTTTATGACCAGTGATCTTCTAAGCTATATAATTTCAGGGATGTTAGGAAACACGTGTAGTCAGGCATCCACGAATGCACATGCCTACACCCCCACTGTTACAGAATGGCTTTGAGAATTCAGTAGATGGCTCAGATGGGAAGTTCTGTTGTTGTGCAAGCATAAGGACCTGCTCTGAAATTCCCAGCACTTGTATGTAAACATGGCAGTGACTACACATGCCTGAAACACTGGTGCTTGAAGGTCAGAGATGGAGGGTTGCTGGGGCTTGCTTGCTGGCAGCCTGGTTCCATGTTCAGTGGGAGCTCCTGTCCCTGAATAGAATAAGGCATGGAGTGCCAGAACAGACCACTTGATATTTTCTTCTGGATTTCACACATGCACATACATAGATATGTAGATTTGCCACTCTCTCTCTCTCTCTCTCTCTCTCTCTCTCTCTCTCTCTCTCTCTCTCTTTTAGACAAAGAAGAAAAGTTGGCAGAGCAGTAGGAGAAAAAAATGTTTTTGAATTCTCACATCTTCCAGGGTCCCTTAATGAAGTGTGTCTATTCTTGGAGATAGTAGAAGCTTAAGCCTTATTAAGTGTTAGCTAAACAAATCCAGATGGCTCATTTCTTAGCAGCAAAGGGGCCAGGGCAACTCTGTCCACTTCAGGATTTAACCATCCAAGAATATATGGAAGGGTATGGGTTGGTTTGAATGTTCCCTCACTGGTCTCCTTCTCTGCCCTTTCTTAGGGTAAACATGAAGCTTTACTTTCAATTAAAGTAGTAGGAAAGAACAACTTCAAAAAATAGTGCTTCTCCCAGCTCAAAGCAGAGGGCTACTGTTTGTTAGTGGTGTTGGGTCTCTTTCCTTCTGACACTTGGAATGAAGTACATACTGAATGACATGTACTAACTGCACTCCTGAGCACCTCTCTTTCGGCACTGGTTCATTCTGTTTCAGGAACTTGTGTGGGAGGCATAGTTGAAACTACTACAGAGGTTTGTATTTCGATAAATCATTTGTGCTATCAAGTTGAGAGCTAGGGACTATAGAAAATATAACATATTATGTTGCTGAGGTCAGTTAGAAGGTTCAGAAGAAGAGTAGGCAGGCCCTGGGCTTAATACTTTTCACTTCTGTGGAAAACATTCCCCAGAGCTTTTTGGAAGTGGATGACTCACGCCAAGTGGTATTTTTAGGAATCCGTTAACTCATATGTAGCTGAGCTATGCAACATCCTATTGGAGCAGCACTCTGAGCCGTTACACACAGTCTGTTTTGAATGTTGTCATTGTACCACTGGTATCTTGGTCTGCGATTGAGTCATCGTCTAGCTGAGCAGCAGAAGAAAACAAAGACTGTTGCTACAACAGAACATTTGATAAGAGGTTTGAGAAATCAAAGCCGGTAACAGCCTCATATTTATCTCAACTGGGAAGTACCTGATTATTCTGGACTCATCTTGAAACATTTGGTTACATTTTGCCATGCTCCTGAAGATTTTCAGGATCGCACCAAAAAGTCATTATTGTGTCAAGATGTCTATATCATCAAATGTGCAAAATGCCTCTGGAGACAGGACTGGAGGGTGCTATTTGCAGCTCACAGCTCAGATCTTTGGAGAAAGGGAGAAACAGAAGTAGCAAACACTGCACGTACTACATGAGACAGTGTGTGTGACAAATCTGTCCTAAAGGATAAAGCTTTCTAAATATCTGTGTGTATGTATATAGACAGTATACACATGTTTTCGTACATTCGTATGCTCATAAGTGTATGGTATTATGCATTTACATGTGAGAATGTGTGTGTGTCTGTGTTCTTGTGTTTATATGTGTTCATCTGTGCATGTTTGGCTTAGTTTCGTTTCAAAATCTCAATTTCTAATTAAGCACTGATATGTCAACTCATCAGAAAGTACTTGAATGGTATAGTATTCAGAGTTGAAAACTAGAATCATGTTTTATTAGTACATAAGGGAAATATTTCACTCAACACCCTGGTATAATAGTTAAGTATGATTTGGGTTTGCTGAAAAGAAATTATTGTTTTCTAGTAACAATAGAGAGCTATGGAAGACAGAAGAGTTAATTCTGAGATTAACAGAGCTAATAAAAAAGGTCCCTTCAATATTCTTTTTCTTAAACTATTGTTGATTTTTCCCATATGTCTGCTTTGTTCCTGTTGTTGTCTCTGTGGATTATTTACCAGTGCTGAATTGCATATATGTCTGATTCTGTAACTATTTCTCAGTAGGGTCCATGTGTCTGTTCACTGTGCCCTGTTTAGCCAGGATTTAACCCCCACTCGTGAACTAAAGGGCATATTCTCCTCCAGGCAAAGCCCTGATGGCTCAGAGCTCTTCTGAGCGTTTGCCCAATGCCATCACTCACCAAAACACATGGTGCCTTTTCCGCACAGCTCGGAGCTACAGCAAGCAGTTGTGGTAAGTAAATTGATATTTCGTCTTAAATAAACAGCCACAAAAGAAAACTGGATCTTAAATAGCACACCAAATTCAAGCCATTCCGTGGATAACCTTTCCTAAAAACAGAAAAGAAAAATGTCCTACGTGATTCTTACTTGGAAACTTCAACCATGGTTTTCATATTTCATTCTGGATTAACATTAGAAATATCTGTCTCTTTTGATGGTATTTTAGTCTGACCATAATTAAGATTGTGTCTGATAATTCTAGAAAAACATAGCATTGTTCACATTTTTTTATAAATGTGAACACTTCATCATCTGTGCATGCCCATGGAGAGTGATTTATAGTTCTTCTCCAGTGGACAGAAGCTCCTTCAGTAGCCAGACAATATCTCCATGTTGTCAAGGAAATGTCTTCTGCTCACATAAATGTCCCAATAAAAGTGTCATCATTGTGGACTATTAAACGTCAGAGTAGTTACCAGCTTTGAAAAGTCTTTAGAGGTGAAGAATAATCAATCCTCTATTCCATTACAAACCAAGAAAGCAGATAAGTAGCAGAAACAATTTCCAGAATAGTGAAAGCTTTTTAGATATAATTTCTTTGTTCAGTATATGTCATGATCCTTAATTGTGTCTCAGTATTATCTGTGTTTCTATGTCTCTGTGTTTCTGTGCCGCTCCCCCCATATATTGAATTTGAGGGTGCAATGGCCTTAGAGTACAGTCTTGGTGCTGGTCTCAATTTCTACCTGGTTTGAGGGTTTGATGTTGGCTCTCTTGCTGTTTGCCACTGTTTATGTCTGTTTTTTTTTTTTTTCCTGTGAGAGCATGGTGATTCTGCTCTCTCAGCTTTCTATCTTGCCACAGGAATGTCACTTATCCACTACATAATTTCCCTAACCATGAATAAGTTGAATAACTTTTTAACCAATAAACAAACACACTGAATTCTGGAGAACCTAAAAGGAAGTGGAGTTCTACTAAGTAATTCTGATGAAGGTTATACTGTGAAGTTCAGTGAAGCTAATGAAATGATTCGATCTGAACAGAGTTTAATATTCTTTGTTTTGACATAAAGTGTCTGCCAAAATGACAGTGTTATTTCAACACAACTGGTATTGAACATTTCCTTTTGATAAGTGGTCGTTACCTTCAATTACTTCTTGAAGAAACTCCACGTATAGAGGCAAATGATCCTATTGTTTCCCTAAGTAGAAATACTTAGCTTCCCAGTCATATGTAGGTAGTGCTGCTACAGATTTGCTGAACCATTACACATTTGAGTAAGTTGAGAATATTACTGTCTACGCTAAGGGTAGTCTCCCTCTAAAATTTTGAAAATGTACAAATTTTAATAGTTATTAACTAGCTCAATTATTTTTTTGCGATGAACTCATTAGTAAGTGTGGTTGTGAATATGTGAACTTAAGTGTAAGGGGGAGTAAGTACCATGTGTGCATGTGTGGGGGGGACCAGATGGCAGTCAACATTGTGTGTCATCCTTAGTCTGTCCATCTTGTACTTTTTTCATTTCCTGCAGTCTTTTGTTATTGTTTGAAATAAGATCTCTCACTTTTACATTGTACTTACTAATTCAACTAGATTGGAAATCCATCAAGCCACAGGGTCTATTTTCGGTTCTGGATAGGAAAGTCAAATCCTCAGATTTACATAGAAAACACTTTACAGACTGAGCCATTTCTCCAACCACCTGCAGTACATTCTTGGAGCATAATTCTTAAGATTTTATCATTTTCCTCAATTGTCTAGTGATTAATAATCAATAATTTAAAATATTTTATATAAAATTTGTTATAAAAGCCAAATATTGAACTACAAATTGGTGATGGAAAGGCTATGATGATAGAAATTAATAAATTCAAAACTGTTTTAGACCTTTTTACTAGCTAACTTATGTGGTTGTGGTTTCTTAAATACAAAAATAATGTTCTCAGACTTTATTTTATTTTCAAAGGAAAATTGGACATAGATGAATTACATTTTGTATTTTGTGCGAGGAGCTGTGATTCCCCATTGAGCAAGATATAGTTCCATTGTGAGATGTGGTCAAACCGAAGGTTCTGAGGGATGTAGAACAGGACACAATATGATTCATTAGTTGGCTGGAATCATTTTCTAGTGCTAAATACAAGCCAGGGGCTCATCAATTTCCGTTCCTGGAAAAGATGGTGGGATCATATTTGGGTTTTTTTATTTGCCTTTCAGGATGGTCAGGTGACTAACTTTTAACAACTAAAACATGATGTCATGTGCTATATACCACCTGTAGGCATAAAACACTATACAAAATCCCCTGTACTGTCTCATTCACCACTTTGATCCACAAATTCATGGAGGCTAAGGAAGCATTAAAGTTGATGCAGATGTAAAACAGAGATCTAGTTATTTGAGTCACTTCCTGGAAGACAGCCAGACAGTGATTAGAGACATCCATTCCCATACATTCTTGAGAGGAAATGGACCTCTGTCTTTGAAGCAGCAAAAAGAACTCTGCTGCTTTAGAGAGCTTTGTGGTGTTTGCTTGTTATAGAAGACAGCATTGCCTTTGCTTCTATATTCTCCTTTTCAAGATATCTATGTGATAGACTTGATACACTCAAAAATGATTTCATAAGCTGAGGGGGTAGGTCAGTGGTAGAAGCTTTGCCTTTTATAAAGGGCACATTTGAGGCCTATTGTTCAACTCATAGCATTTCAAAGTAATCAATTGATGTAAAAGATAATAAATCTATCTAAAATGACTTCAGTAGTTAACAAATATGGAGCCACTGTGTGTGATTCATTTGGCAACTTGATGCTTTTATGGACCTAATGGCTGAAATCTGATAGAATTGACTTTCCTTTATCCCTCTAATCATACAGAACATTGTAGGGATGCAATACAGACATTAAATAAATGACCTCTGAACATACAATTCTATGTCCATTTGGCCTTCTAAATTTAAAGTCACATTTCTCTTACTTCATTATTCAGAGAGCTGTCTTTTGGCTAATGTCTGAGAGGCAGCCAGGAGTTTTGATTTATACCTCCGTTTCAAAGCCTATGCACATTCAGACAGAAAAGAAACTCAACTAAAGAACGGGTGTGCTTTCTTCTCTAGAAGAGCCACACAGAATCTCTTAAATGATACCATGTCAGGATAGCTGTTTAATTCTCTGAACCTTCTCGTGTTTCTCACTTGCAGAATATGTGTATGGAATTTCAAAATGCAAAGGGTCTGGGAAGATGGACATTTTAATATTGGTGCTCTGACAAGTATGTGTTTTCAGATGCCCTACTACACAGTATTATCACAGATCTTGACAAGGAGAAAAGATTATGAAAGTAAATGCTTTCTTTGCTTGCTTGGTTGATGGATTCTGATGTAGATTACTGTATTTCTATTTCTCCATATCTCTTCCAATAAATCATTGCTTCTGCTTTAGTCAATGAATTTTATATAATATCTTGTTAGGAAATGATGATTTCATAACATACCACAAGCTTGAGGAGTGTTTTCAAAGTATTTGCCGTAAAAATGTGTGCCTATGAATGCAAAATATGTCCATTTTGGTGGTTAAGAGTTAAGAGCTTGATTGTAGAGGTGGGGTTAACATTTCTACAGTGACAGTTTTCTTATGATAGAGAAGAAATTGTTTAGATGATCAAGTTTCTGAGGCAAATTAAGTAGACATTTAATAAAGGATTGAAATTTGATGTGTGGAAGGGAGAATCACAAGTTACCTGTTTAAGGATTTAATTTGCTCTTGACAGCTATACCACTTCAAACAATTAACACAATATGCTGAGCTTTGCTTTCCCCTGCTTCAGATTCAGTGCTTTGTTCATCATGATTCATCATGAGTTTCCTTTCCATATCAGCCACAAGACACCCAGCAATTTATCAGCTCAGCTTTCTCAATAAGTGAAGTTTATTATCTGGATATTAACTCAAAGGCCCATAAAGAAATCAATATGAAAATCAAAATTAAAAAATAGCAAGTATCTCTGTGAGTTCGAGGCCAGCCTGGTCTACACAAGCTAGTTCCAGGACAGGCTCCAAAAAGCTACAGAGAAACCCTGTCTCAAAAAAAAAAACCAAAAAAAAGCAAGCAAATAAACAAATCTAAGACTAGAACTCTTACATGATCCAACAATATTGCTCCTACACATATAGCTGATGGCAGCTCTGTCAACAGAGACACCTGCTTCATATCTTCTTTTATTGCAGTACTGTTCATAAGAGCCCATGTACAGACTCAGCCCGGATTCCCATCAAGAGGTGAATGGATAAAGAAGTTACAATGGAGTTTTATTCAACCACAAAATATGACATTATGCCATTTTCAGGAAAATAGTTGGAAAAGGACATCATAACATTAAGCAAAATAAACCAAGTTAGAGAAGACAAAAGTCAAGTCCCCTCTCTCATATATCAAAATAAAAGTGAAATAAAAGGAATTAGAGGGCTATTTGTGAAGAAGACAGGGACAAGAACAAGGTAAGGGATAAAAGATTGATAGTTTAGTGTGAGCAGATTACATGACATACATGTATATAAAAGCCATAATGAAATTCTTTACTTGGTAAAATTTATATGTACCAATAAGAAACAAAACAATTCTTATGGCTCAACTTCCCAGTATAACCATATTTTAAATTTAAATAAATCTCCCACTGTTTTTAAAAACAGCTACTTGAACATTTTTGTTTTAATTGTATTATTCAACACTCAAATTTATTGCACAATTCAATGAGATCAAATGTTTCATTGATTGAGCCATACTTTGAGTCATTTTCCCTCTAGTGCTAAGTAGAAGCATATCATGGGAAGCCCATTGGTCTTAGCGTCAGACATGATTACAAAAGGTCTTGAACTCACATAGTCTTCTACTTAAAGGAAACCATTTCCTCTTATGAAAAATGTCTCCGAAGTTAGCTCTTGAACAGTATAAATTAATCACCAGTCGAAAAGAAGTGTCTTGGATTAGAAGAGAAGACACACTAAGAAGGGAATTGAAAGTTATGTAAAACAGGCTATTGCCACACATATTTTTATAGGTCATTTTGGTACACCAGGAATCAGAAATTTGTATGAGTTTTCTATTGCCAGAAACAATAATAGCTATAAGAAATGCAGATTAACTTTACATTGGTGATTTAGAAATCCAGTTTGGATCTTGAGTAAAGTCATGATTATGGGTCATGCCTTGTGGAGTCTCCAGAGAAGAATGTTTGGCTTAAGTCTCCTTGATTCCTTCTGACATTTGCGACCTTGGATTCTTATTTATTTCCTTACAGAATCTATTTTGAACAATGATCTTTGTACTTCAGTTAACTCTTAATGCCTCACACTTAGTATGTGACCTATATTTTCATCCCGTTGTCAGAGTCTGACTTCAGTAGAATTGTATCATCACCCTGGTCAATTTTCAGCATTATCCTATCATGTTGGCATTCTTGGTACAAGTATTATTTTAAGAAGATGATATTGGAGAAACTATAGACAAAGGAAAAGAGCTGAAAAACATGACCCTTTTTTGTTAGCACAAATTTGTGTCTGTTGAAGGAATCTCCACTGGAGGAGGAACTGCCCTGCATCAAGAACAGGATAATGACTCACTGGAGGCTCCTATCAATGAAGAAGGCTGTGATTTAAATTGATCCAGAACACCTTATGTTCATCTCAAACATGTCTAGCCCCTTCCTTCTTCTGTTCTTGTTCAGCAAGCTATAGAACTAAGTCTAAATCTCCAGACAGTTCTTGAGACATGCTCCAGAGCTCTACATATTCGTTTTTAATATTTATTTATTTATTATGTATACAATATTCTGTCTGTGTGTATGCCTGCAGGCCAGAAGAGGGCACTAGACCCCATTACAGATGGTTGTGAGCCACCATGTGGTTGCTGGGAATTGAACTCAGGACCCCTGGAAGAGCAGGCAATGCTCTTAACCTCTGAGCCATCTCTCCAGCCCCGCTCTTCATATTCTTTTGCTAGTTCTATGAATACAGGAGATATACCTGTCACCAAAGTATTCTGTATTTTTTTCTTGATTTTCCTGTGGTAGAGAATCTTCCCTAAAAAATCATTAAGGGTGACAGAAAAAAAAATTTCTCTTGTATTTTCCAGCTTTAATAACCTGCTTGAATAGTTGGCTTTTATCCCCCTCCTCCAGTTTCAAAGCCAATATTAACATCTTCAAATCTCTCTGACATTGATTCTCTTTCTCCTTGTCCCACAAAGAGATGTTTATAATTAAATTAGATCCAATTGGATAATTGACAATTTTTCCATCTCAAGGTCTGCCAGTAAGCAATCTGAACTGCATCTATAAGCCTAGCACTCATTGCTACATTAACTATCTACATTTTCTGACAGATTTGACTGTGACTGTTAAGGGGTGTCATGCACACATCAGACTGAACATAACAATATCTAAAGGGATGCTAGAATTCACTGTCACCTAATAAAAACTACCTGTTCTAGTTGCATGTAAATCTTGGTAGTTGGTAATAAACAACAGATAGGGTTTGTTCCATCAGAGTGAGGTTAGAGCTTATAGTCCCTCATCCCAGCAGGATACTCCCTAGTTTCCACTTATAGTTCCTGATCTCTGTGGCTTTCACATAAAGAAATCTCTTTAGAAAAGCAATTAGGATGCAGGTGAAACCTTGGGGTCCCCTACAAAAACACTTTGCAGAAGGGAGTTCATCGGGTTCTAGGCTCTTGACAAGTAAATGTCTCACAGGGGACAATCATAAAATGACCCAGATTTTTCCAGGCAGGCTGGGGATGTTCTCAACATTTAACTTGTGCCTGCTGGAGTGCCAATCAAACTACTATGACCATTGTGCTTCAGGAAGTACATGCTTCATGTCCATCAATCAATTATGCTGCAGAGAGGAAATGTTATGAAGAGAGGGGAGAAAGAGATTTTTAAAGTACAGGATAGAATCTAGCAGAGGAACACTCTTTTCTTTTAAAAGTCCTGTTTCCTCTGCTTCTAGTATCTGCTTTACCCCCTCACCTTTCATAAAAACTTTTTGGCTTCCCACTGCCGTTTTCTTCATCTCTCTTTTCTTCTCCCACCAGGTTTTTGGAGGGCAAAAACTATGTGGAAGAGAAAGATAAAACTTCTTTTTAAAAATGATCAAATTCCTCTCTGTTGGGAGACATCCTGGCCTTTATGGAGTTTCATATCCCAAGCCACAATAGCACAGCATGTGTGTTTGCCTGGGGTGGGCTGCCTCAGTCTGACCACGGAGCAAAGGTCTCTCCTTTTTCCTCTCATGTTTTATCTGTAGCATCCCACCCAGCTGCCTTCCAACATTGCAGAAGAGAAAGAATGGCTTCAACCAGTGTTCACAGCCACAGCTGAGATTTGGAGGTGGAAGAACTTGAAAAGGTGATGAATTCTTTCTAATTAAAGGCAACTGTTGGAGAAATATAAAATGGTGCATTTTAGTGTCTGATATGTTAGGTTATTCTGAGCATTAAATTGTATTTTTTTTAACATTCCATAAACCATTGTAATATTTTAGGGTCATGAATCATGTTCTCTCCAGGAAAATGTTTAATTGTTTAATGTGTGCATAAATGTACTGTTGGAAATGGTTATAGCTAATCTTACAGTAATGGTTAGAGAACTCTTGGAACACATTAAAAAGAAGCACTCTGCTTTTGATGGCTATTTCTACAAGGAGAGCCATTTCCTTTAACTCTACAAAAGCATACTTTTTACAGTCCTCTTTACAATGTTTTCTTTTCAATATTAACATTCACTTCATTTCCTTTATCATCGGCACAATCACTCTCATCAGATGTAATTCTTGTGGAGTTTGAAGAATTTGAGGAAGAAAAGCAACTTCTCAGTATGATTGTATATGTCTAGCTGCTTCACAACTTAAAGCTAATTTTAGATTATACGTACAACTCTTCATTTGCTTTTATTTTCCCACATCTCACGCTTTTCTCTGACGTTAAGAATCTGGATCTTGTTCTTGAAGAGTTAAAATTATACAATCCAATCAAATAAAGTTTATTCTCAAGCCTCCTGTTACTATGCTCCATTAACCTGATAAACACTGGCATTTAGACAACCTAACACACACATATTGTAAAGGTAGAAAGGGATGCACGAGCACAATAACCAGAATGGTTAGTATTGGTTGTATGCTAGATAGCATCTAGACATTACACAGGAGACGAAGCTCTGGGAGAACCTGGGAGAGAGGATTTGACTGGATCAACTGTGGGTTCAGTCCTGAACTGAATACATAGGAAAACACTGGCTGAACTCCAGCATTCATTTCTCTCTGTCCCTTAGCTATGGTTCCAGTTCTACCAGCAGCCCTCATGCTCCTAGAGCCATGACTTCCCCAGCATGAGGAACTGGATCCCCAAACTGGGAGCCAGAGCAAACTCTTCTTCCTAAAGTTGCTTCTTAACAAGTATTTGATCACAGTAATGGGAAAAACAATGAATACAGAAACAGATAGAGTCAGCATTCTCTGAAGATGTGGAAATAATGCATGTTTACAGTTTATACATCTTAATTCAACCTCCGATTTCCACAAGGATTTTGTTAATTAGAGTTTCAAAAGTATACCCAGTGGACTATAATATAAACAAAATTATCAGGATTACCTAGAGTACAAAGCTCACCAGGTCAATAAAGTTGCTGGAAATTGGAATATAAATCTCAATTATAAATCTAGTTCTTGGTTTAGAACTGAAGACACGTGTCTTATGATTATAATGAACTTGCAAATCATAGTTTATCTCACCTCACATTGACAAAAGCCAATGTAATACAGAACATTCTTGGCTAGTTTTTTAATCATTACTTTGGCCATACACTTAAGAAAAGCAACTTAGGAAATAACATGTTTATTTTGGATCACAGCTGAAAATGGTAGTACATGTTACAGCCTCATGGCAGAAGCAGGAAGTATCTGGTAACATTGTGTCCTAGGTCCTGAAGAGGAAAGAGCTGAAAGCAAGTGTTCAGCATGTCTTCTTTTTATTTAAACTGGAGTTTCAACTCTTAGAATGACACCATCGACATACAAGGTTTATATTTATTCACTGAAACTTTTCTGGAAACATCCTCTTAGAGACACTTTGAGGTATGTGTACATGGTGATTTTTAGATCCAATCAATTTGACAATGAAGACTGACCATGGTAAATGGTGATGGAGTCATCTTTGGAAGGAGGACTGACTACAGTTGCCTCAACCTTTTTTGTTGTTCTTGCAGTTGTTTTGTTTTTCTGTGCAGCTGAGGATCAAACCCAGAGCATTAAGCAGCGAGTTCAGCATTCTGTCAGTGAGTTAAATCCTTGGTCAGCTACTCCTTCTTTTACCAGAAATTCCGGTGGGAATGAAAACTCTGCATAGTCATAAGTCAGTCAACATGAGACTCTTCTCGATCTCATGGGTCCAGTACTGTGTACCAGGGATCAGAGATACATAAGTTAGTTTCACATTGACTCTACCATCTCCAAACCTGTAGCTTACAGGATAGGGAGGAAACTATCAGTAGTAAGTACTTCCTAGGAAAAAGAGATAGTGTGGGGTGGTGCATAAATGTCTCGAAAGTGACACAAAATGGCTCACCTGATTCTGATTTGGGATTCAGGTTCTGACATGGACAGAAAGTGACCTGAGCAGCATGCAGTCCTGCTCCTTTATTTGTACAACTGAAGGATTCCTATTGCATCCCTGCTCTGCTGGCTGAAGAATCATCTTTAGAATTATCTCCATGCTGTATGTTGATGCAAGACTGAATTCATATGCGAGCCATAATTGTTTCTTCAAGATTTATCTTTTCATTTGAAGTTTTCCATTAGGATCCTGGTTTTATGAACTGAACACCACACATGTGAGCTTTAAATCGGAAGTAATATGCTTGCTTTCTCTATCTAATGAAGTGATTTATAGATAATAACATAGTCTTTGTTTACTTTTGTTTTCCTAATCTAACTTTAACATGGTATAAAATGAAAGACAATCAAGATTAAATGGCTTATTATCTACAGTTTCTGAGCAAGAAGTCATCTGGGTAATTAATGAACAGCCCCTAGTTTGGATTACACTCCAATCTCTTTTTGGGAAAACCCAAACTAAAATTGAATTTATTTTATTTTTCTATTATTATTGTTGTTATCATCATCACCATCATCATTATTTTTAACTCATACATTGTCCAAAGTAACATAAGTCTAATGAAAACACGTTATATTTAAAGGAATCAGTAGTTATAACTATTATCATTGGGATTTAGTTTAATATCAGACACAATTTTAAAAACTTTAAACTATTATTCTTATGATAAGACTACAGTATATAAATTAAGTGAATGTAGTATAGCTTCCAAATCTCTTTGGTAACGCCTAGTAAACATACTGGAGTAGAGTTTCTAGAAGTCGATAAGGAAAATTTCATTAATGGAAATTGAAGGAAAAGGAGGATTAAGTTCATTGAAATATTAAACTGAAGCTTTCAGTTATAGCTTATCAGAGTCTAAAGAATCATCTATATGAACCTAGCTAATGAAGTATTGAATCCATTTTATTAACTTGACCTATTTAACAATAAAATTATCATGGTTATTTCATGACCTAATATGCATATAAGTGTGTTTGCTTCTTTGTACATGGTGTCTTGTTTGTGAAACACTATAAATGTTAGAAAGTAACAGAATGGCCTAGGGATTTGCCTATCTTACTGAGACAATCACCTAGTAGGCTCAGTTTTGTATTTTATAATTTGATGTAACTTTTCAAGTATAGCATATCTACATATTTGAGGCTTATCAATTTTTTTCATTGCATTACACTGCCTATTTCATAAAATTTTGCTATGAGAGTGAAAAATTAATTAGTAACTACAGTAAGATTAGATGTGGCAAATGATCCTTTAGCTCAAAAACAGAGAAAACTCTTTTCCCGTATAAACAAGAAGTAAGTGAACCATGACTGAAGATATACACTGACCAGGCTCATGAGTATATCATGTACATGTGTGTTAAACTAGAGGAAAAGAAGACCAGCTGCTTTCAGTGGATTCATTTAATCAGTTTTGAATATTTGCATTATTTTAATTTATTTTTGGTACTGGCTAAATATGATGATGTGTTTTATTTCAGGTACTGTCTGAAAAAATAAGTTCATATATTTCTGTGTCTCACATATCTATCATGCAATGTTTCTTTGGTCCAACTTAGAGATATGCTGGGTGTTATAAACTTTCCCAGCAGCTCTAACTGTGTGAACACACCTTCCAATTGATCCTAATCTCACATCTTATTTTGTTGACTCCAAATTTATGTTTACATACTCTTCTAAGTCTCTAATTCACAAGATTATGGCTATACTCTAGCGTTTTTTTCTTTTTTATTCTCTTCATTCTTAGACATGAAACCCACCCTGGTCCTTGGCTGATTCTCAGTTTTGTGAATCTCATCTTTGTGAACCTCTCATATATATTGGCAGTTAATGGTGGCAGAGAGAATATTTTGATGTATTTGAAGATAAATGTTAAGTTTGGAGAATTTCAACAATCATATAGCACTATTAAAGCATTCATCTAGAATCATATGACTCATTTTCAATCAGAGGAAAAGAAACAATTACAGAAGTTGGTATACTGACAGATGCTGCCTCTCTGGCTCAGGGAAAGCTTCTTGCAGTGGGTTTTGAATGTTTGTATATTCCAAGAACGAGTAAGGAAGCAGTGAACTAATACATTTAAGAAATACATAAAGGTAGGCTTATCTTTGGAGGAGAAATGCACTAGAAAACTTCCTTTAACTCACTAAAAGTGTAGAGCTGTGGATTATAATTCAGGTCCTCATGCTTGCACATCAATCATTCATAATGAGTGAACCATCTCTCCAACCCACAAGGGAAAATTTAAGTGTTCTAATGTTTTCACAGCATCCATTGAATGCCAGTTTATTTTTAAGTATAAATATAGCAAAAAAATCTTGGTTATATTACACCTCTAAAGGATAATATCATCACTATTTAGGAGAACTAATTAGTGATGGATATTTGCCAACAACACAAAACTAGTGTCAGAGGAAGTATCAGAACTCTGACAACACTTATCCAAGCAAACAAGCACAAAAAAAGCTAGAAATATTCTGATGAAAAGAATGTGTAGTTTACCTTTGTCAAATGTTAGTTAAGTGCAGTAATGACAGCGCAGAAGTGGTGAATAGAAGACTACATCAATGGACAAGAATCAAAAACCATGAAAAGCACCCATCTGTATACAGTGACCTGCCCAGAAAAGGGACTACAATTATGCGATAGCTTAAGGAGGGACTATTGACAACTTTTCATGGAAACTGGATATTCATTATAAATAGTTATAAGATACGTTCTTAACTAACTCATATTCTATGGAAAGATAAAATGAAAGATAGACCTAGGGTCTGGAAAGACGACTTACCAGCAAAAACCAATGCTCTTCTAGAGGTCCAGGGTTCATTTATCAGCGCCTATATTGAGGCTCACAACCATCTTAATTACATCTATGGAAGATCAAAAGGTCTCTTCTTGCTTCTTCAGGCACCAGAAACTCGTGTAACACACAGACTAAACACGTAACCCAAACATGAATATACATAAAAATATAGACCTAGATATAAATCTGGCAATTGGAAGGGGTTATATACATGTATGATGAAACTATTATTTTCTTTTTTCTTGTTTTAAAAGCATTGTTAACCACCCTCCCCCATGAAAATTAGGATAATGCTGGGGCTACTGATTGTTTATTACAAACTGACAATAAGACCTTATTTCTGAAGAAAATAGCTAGATAAATTATTGAAAATGGAGAAGCTGAGGTGGTGCCTACCTAGAGCCTCCACCCCTGCATTCTAACATTTTTGTTACAGGAATGTACTCTGTATGCTACCAAAAGAGAAATGCAAATGTCAACCCAGCCACAAACCCTTTGATCTACAATTGTGTGTGGCCTGCTGGATATTCTAGTGCAACAGGAACACAAATATCTGATTGGATTTGAGGCTCACTCCATGATGAAAACCATCTTCCACATTGCTTGTGTAGCCAAGAAAATAAGGCTAGATATGTAATGGACCTAGTTAAAATGCAAGTACTCCTGTTCTGCCACAGGAATGTAACAACGAAATGACACCTAATGATATTTTACTGTACTCATAGGTCAGTGTCTTGTTCAGCCATCATCGGAGAAGTTTCCTCTTACAATAGATGGGAATAAATGCAGAGACCCACAGCTAGCCAGTGTGTAGAGTGACAGACCTTGGAATACCGGTCCCTAAATGGACCGTCTCCATCAATTTCTTCTCCTCATGGCTTAGAGAACTTTTTGGAAAAGAAGGAAGAGAGATTATAAGAGTCAGAGGGTATGAAGAATACCAATACACAAGGCCATATAAACATAGCAGGACCTATTCACATTTGAACTCACAGAATCTTTGGCAGCATTCATAGGGCCTTCACAAGTCTGGGCCTGATGATGTTCCCACACTGATAGTGGAAGTATACACAAGCACATATCCTTAACACAGAAGTTATCTCCAACTGATAACCACTCATAAACAAAAAATTAATTTTCTCCAATAGAGTTTCACTGAGTATACAAACCACTCTTGAGGTCAGGATCCATGCCTAGATGTAGATGACCAATATAAAATTAACTTAATGGTATTTTTGGAGAGGTTTTGTTTTGCTTTGTGTGCTTTTTGTCTCATAATGTTTTGTCTCGTCATTTTAAAATTGTTCTTTACTGTACAGGTCTTTTGTTTTAGAGAATTTTTTCATCTACCTCTTTGTCTTTATATCTGTATGAATTTCTTCTGCTTTTCTTTTCTCTTGGTTTTTCTGCTCATTTGTTTTCTGTTGTTTAGTTAGTTTTGTTTGTTTTAATTTTATCTTATTTTTATACATTTTTCTTTTTCTCTTAGATGTCTTTTTTTTCCATATATCAAAAATGATTGTTTTCTCACATATATCCCTATTGTGGTTTTTCGTCCTTCCACTACTCCCAGGTCTTCTTTACCTCCTGTCCCATCTGGATACACTCACTTTCTGTCTCTCATTAGAAAACAACCAAGTTTCTAAGGTAAATAATAAAATAAAACTAAAATATAATAAGATAAAACAAAACTAACATACTGGAATTAGACAAAACAAATAAACAAAAGGAAGAGCCAAGAGAAGGCACACACACATATGCTCGTGAATCCCAGACACCCACTCATTTACACACTTAGGAATCCCATAGAAGCACTAAACTGGAAGCCACAATATCTATACAAAGAACCTAGTGCAGATCCATGTAGGCCCTGCGCATGCTGCCTCAGTCTCTGTGAGTTCCTATGAGCTTTGATCCCATTGATTTAGAGAGCCTTGTTTTCTTGGTGTTCTCCAGTCCCTCTGGCTCTTTCACTTTTTCTGCTTTATCTTCTACAAAGTTACCTGATCACTGAGAGGAAGAATTTGATAGAGACATCCCTTTTGGGCTGAACATTCCAAGGTATCTCATTCCCTGCATTTATGGCTGGCTATGAGTACCCATTTGTTTTCTAATGAGTGAGCGCAAGAAAAGATGTGAATTTTGGTGATTGGGGAGGCTGGAAAGATCTTGTAGGAATTGGGGGAGGGAGAACCATTATCAGACTATATTTCAACAAAAAAATCATTTTCAATAACATGTAGTTTGAAAAAATATAGATAATTATTAAAACATAATGGTTTTGAAATAAAAAAGTTTAGGGCATTTGAAGAAGATGTTTTTTTTTAGCTAAACCATAGTAAGGACAATGTAAAAAGAAGTATTTAATGGGCGGACAGATGGGTCAACTGTTAAAGAGTAGGCTCACACCAAAACATCAAGAAGTTAATGATTCTGATATCATTCAAATTCAATAAGTTTAGCCAGACTGTTGTAGCACAAGTCTTTAATACCAATACTCGGGAGGCAGAGGCAGAGGCAGCAAATCTTTGTGTTCAAGTCCAGGCTGGCCTACAGAGTGAGTTCCAGAACAGCCAGGACTACA
Source organism: Ondatra zibethicus (assembly GCA_004026605.1). Lineage (NCBI taxonomy): Eukaryota > Metazoa > Chordata > Mammalia > Rodentia > Cricetidae > Ondatra > Ondatra zibethicus. The sequence continues at coordinate 10,196 of PVIU01012933.1, read as the reverse complement.
CAGAGAAAGCCTGCTTCAAAAAACAAAGGAAAACAAAACACCATAAACAATAAAAAAAATTCAGAAGTGTTCCATGTGATACAAATGCAATTATCCAACTGAAAAACTAGGCCATTACCTGAGGAAAATATAATCTATGATTTATATAAGCAAACAAAGTATAATTACGAAAATACTGAACTTCTCAAATACAAAGAGGAAACAATGTAGAGAAATGGAAAAATAGATAAAAATAAGATTCAGACTAAAATAAGAAATTCTAATCTGCTCATAAAAGTGGTCAGCATCTTTAGTACAGAAAGAAATACAAATAAATCATAATAACATACAATGCAATACCAATCAATATATAGGACCAGGTGACTAAGTCCTGTAGGAGGAGGCTACTTGTTTTGTTCACCCAGAATCAAAATAATCACACAGAAACTGTCTTAATTAAAACACTGCTTGTCCCATTAGCTCTAGCTTCTTATTGGCTAACTCTTACATCTTAATTTAACCCACTTCTATTAAACTGTGTATCACCATGAGGTTGTGGCCTACCAGCAAAGTTCTGGCATGTCTATCTCCGGCTGCAGATCCATGGCATCTCTCTGATTCTGATTTCTTCCTCTCCGATTTCAGTTTTGTCTTCCCACTTACCTAAGTTCTGCCCTATCAACAGGCCAAGGCAGTTTTTATTCATTAATGACACATAGACAAAAAGACTTCTTACACCAGAGTCCAATATCACCTTTTTCATAAAGATATAGAAAACAGTATTGCAATATGGAATAAAATTTGTTGTACAAGTTTATTTCTATCTGTACTACAGATAGAAATTTCACAGCACCTTGTAGAAGTTAAAATGCAAATTTTCAAAATCAACTTTCACTTAATTTAACTATAGAATGAGAGGAAAACCCCACACAAGTTCACTAATTTGCACCTGTAAAACTTTTTCCTCACAGAATCACACAAAAGGTAGCAATGCAAAAAATAGCTATTTCACAGGTAAAATATAAAATCTTGGTTTATTTATAAAGCAACTAAAATCAACGAAATCATCTATCAATATGTACATGTAGCAATTCCACAGAAGTGAAGTATAATGGAAAAGCAAAGCTACAAATTATGTGGACAAGGAGATAATAGGCATTCAAATTGTCAACAGTGCATTACACATTAGCTATGGTTGTGTGTCTAGGTACAAAAATTGAAGAATAATCACCTGAAAATTAAAATTGTCATTCAGATTAGTGGCTGCTTTGGGTATGCAATGGAGGGAAGGATAAAGCCAAGCTTTAGCTGCTTATTTTCAGACTCAGTTCTTAAGGGACAGATAAAGAAAGAAACAGATGGACAGAGGAAAGAAACCATGCACACTTGAGGGAGGAGTGAAGCAAACTGCTGACATGCATTCAGTCTAAGGGAGTAATCCATAAACATGTCTCCTTTTATTTTCTGCACTTGGGACGTTTGAAATGCTTCAGTGATCATGGATATATGTGCTAGATTTCTATCAATATATCCCATAATAACAAGAGCTTTAGGGAAAATGTAACATTATAGGTACATGCAACCATAGGAAAAAGTGCAATGGAATATATTGTTTGGGGTTAATTATATCATGAATAACCTAAAATAAAAGTTTCTAGATTATCATGAGTAAAATTTAATATAAAGTAACAACCTGATATTAGGGAAACTTTGGTAGTAACACAAAGGATTGTGGAATGTTATTATAATCATTTTAAGATATGCATTTGCTGCCGTGATTTGTAATGTGTGCCTGGGGAGGGTTTTCTTGAAAATTGGATAAAGAAACATATAAAACCCAGATGAATATTAAGGGAATGTTGTTTAAAACAACACATTGCATTCTTCAAAAAGTATCTTTGAAATAACAAAAAAAAATGCGCTTGGATTTGGTAGAAATGCACTGAATTAATCGTAATTGAAGATTTACCAAGAGAAAAATCTATTTATTGACTCTAGTGACATACATTATATGTATATCTGAATGAAAGAGGGAAAGCAGGCAGAATGTTGAAGTAACTAAAGGAGGGATTTAAATGAATATGTGCTGGGTTGTATTTATAAGATCTCTTTTCTAGCGTATCAGATTACAGACAATTAGTGCCATCACACCCTGATGAGAAACCATGAATCTCAAAAGGTGGGAAGCACTGAGGCAAACAGGTGTGGTTAAAAGTGTAAGAAGATTCCTGGAAATTTAGACTGACGGCTTGTGCCAAGTGGGTCCTAGCCTCTAAATGATAAAAATGCCTAAAATGTTATATTTTAATATGTGAAAAAACCAGGAAATTATGTTTTCTTTAGGCCTTAGAACTGATTGCTTCAGAAGCCAGGATGCCATAATGAACTCTGAAAAGTGGTTCAGGCGCTCACAGTGCTGAGCAATCCTGGAGGTCAGCATGTCCTTTTGTATGGTAACAGGTATGATAGGATGCACCGTCATTTACTTGCTGCTAGTGATAAGGGGAACAGCTCCTTTGATAGAGGGGACCTGGCTTCATAAGTTCCTTAGGAATGCTAGTTTCTGTTCAACTGCCAGGATTTGGTGAAATGAGGCTTCCTTCGGATCTGACATACTAGAGATTTTTGACATAAACAAACAAACAAAAAAGGAAATTTAGGTTCATTTGGGCTTTTTTTTTTTTTTGGCTCACCAGCAAGCTCCAAAATAACCACATAGATATTTCTTTTAATTATTAAAGTTCAGCTATAGCTTACACTTGCCACTAATTAGCTCTTACAATTTAAATTAACCCGTATCTTTTAATCTACATTCTTTTGTGAGGCTTGGTTACCTTTACTCTGTACTCTCCATGTTGCTTTCTCTTCATCTGGTTGGTGACCCTTCTTCTTTACAGCATCCTCTCTGCCCCCCAAATATTGCCTAGCTATTGGCTGTTCAGTTATTTATTAAACCAATCTATGTGATGAATCTTAACAGTGTATAAAAGAGTTATTCCACAATGTTTAGGTGGTAAGAAACTATGGTTAAAATGTAGTCATAGGGGTTAGAGAGAAGGCTCAGCAGTTAAAAGCACTGGGGGCTCTTTCAAAGGACCAGACTTTGGTTCCTAATACCCACATGATAACCTGAAACTCTCTGTAACTCCAGTTCTAGGGATTCAATGCTCCCCTTTGACCTCCATGGGCACAGCATATATGTAGCAAAAAGATATGTATGCATGCAAAACACCCATACACATAAAGTATGAAATAATACAAAATAAAAATTATATTGGCAATGCTATGCGTTAGTTAGGATGATCAAACAGATGTGAAAAAAATTACTGAGATAGAAAATTGAATCAATTAATTGAAAGTAAAATTTGATGTATATACAAATTTAAGTAAGGTTAATGAACTGATAAGTATATCTGAAAATGAAAAATATTCATAGAATGTAAGTAATGTAAATAGAGCGTAAGAATTAAACCAGGGATAGAAAAGAAGACAGATGCACAGCTGTGAATGACAGGATGGCGATATCTAACATAATCCAATTGGGCCTAAGACTGAATTGAGACTTTAAGATACAGCCAATGAGCATTATTTGAAGTAAAATTCAAATGGGGACAAATAAATACCTTATTTCTATGTCTTAAATATCACATAGCATCTATGAATATCCTAAAAGAAAATAAGACAAATCTCTAATCTTTGATAGCTAAGTGGAGAGTCTTCTCAAAATTCTGAAAATATGTAATGAAGACTTATGTAATTTTAATAGTATGAAAAAATATATTGACTTCAAAAAGCTACAGGCTTCTCTCCATCCCTGACCCTATCATTTACTTTAGAAATTTTCACACAATGCATCAGGAAAAAGAAAGATGATTTCAGAGAGAAGATGCCTGCAATGAACATATACAAGCAAAGACATTGAGAATTGTGTAAATCTTCTGAAATCCACAGCCACTGTGAGAAAAGACAAGGCTCAGTTTTTGACATAAAATACCATCATCAGATATGTGGATAGAGGGATGTAAGTTGAGAAGGGTGATCACAGCTATACCAACATCACTCTTGTGCTACTTGAGAACATGGTAGAAAGAACACTTAAGTTTTCACTCTATTAAGTAAAAATTTCAGGTAAACTATTCTGGGGGGATACTACATAGACTATTTATACTTTATAAAATAATAAATGATAAAACTGGAACAGAAATAAAACTCATTATCCAAAGTTTATTTGCTTATTTTAAATTCATAAACAACACAGTGCTTTTCTGGTCTTTAATACCTTTGCCAGTACAATGTGAGTAGAAAAATGAGTACATAATTTTATGAAATCTCCAATAAATCATATGTAATAAATCTAATTTAATTCAACATATCTAATAAAGATTATAGATTTTTATGAAAAAATAAAATTATTATGCAAAAAATCAGGGTCCATTTGTTGCCACAGATGTTCTTGGTAAGTCTTTATTCAGAATGTCAGGAGTAGGCAAGATTCTATTTCTAAAATACAGTGGTAACCACAGGAGCATCTTGTTTAATTTTACTTTGAAGTCATATCTCTTGTATGTAACTTTTGCCAATATGGTATATTTGCAAGTTATAAATATTTTCAAGATCAAAGCAGTACAATGACAAGTCTAGAAAATTTGTTATAAAAAATAGTAATAAAAATAAAGGTAACAAACCCGGGCTGTAAAAATAAATGTTTAATATTTTTAAAATATACAGTAACCTCAATGAGTTAAGGATTCAATATATAGGTATGTATACATGTATATTATATGCATATATGTGTAAGTATAGGTGCATTCTAAGTTGCATGTGTCGAGGTTAGAGGACAACCTTCAAGTTTTTTACTCTGTAGCAAAAGGTTTCTGCTTACCATTTTACCATATGACTGCTGAGATTATTATATCTAGTTTAAAGTGGATTCTGGATATCCATACACTGATCCTCAAGCTTGTACAGAAAGTTCTTGAGCCACAGAGCCAACACCTTATTCTCTTAAAAAAATTTTCTTCTTTTGATGGTGTTTAATTTTGAGACTATAATTTAATTACATTTCTTCCTTCCCTGTATTCCCTCCAAGCCCTTCTGTATGCCCCTCCCTGATCTTCTTCAAATTCTTGGCTTTTTTTTGATTAAATGCCTTTGCATATGCAGATGTATATTTATATGCATTTATATATGTAAGTATATATTGCTAACTATAACCCATTGAGTCCATAAAATGCTACTTGTATGTCTGTTTCAGGGCTGGCTATTTGTCACAAGACAAGCAATTGCTGTACATTTTTCAGGAAGTTAAAAAAATGAAGAGTATTGAAAATTATATTGGATAGTATAGCATATGAGAAACTCAATTAGGACCTACTTTTACTAGGTCAAGATGGGGGATACTAAAAGTCACCCAGTGTGGGAGAATTGTCTGTATTCTCTCAATCATGTTTTAAATAAACACTGATTGGCCATTAGCCAGGCAGGAAGTATAGGCAGGAAAACCAGACAGGAAGTAGAGGTGGGTCAATGAGAACAGGAGTATTCTGGGAAGAAGGAAGTTCTTTCCCAGTCCTCCCCAGACCACCGAAGAAGCAGAATGTGACCTGCCCCGCTGAGAAAGGTACTGAGCCATGTGGCTAACATAGATAAGAATAATGGGCTATATAAGTTATAAGAGCTAATATGAAGCCTGAGCTAATGGGCCAATGAGTTTATCATTAATGTAGGCCTTCTGTGTGATTCTTTGGGACCTGATGACTGTGGGACCTGGTAGGAGGCCAGAAACCAACCAGGCCCATCATGTTACAATCACTGTCTATCTCTCTGAAGATTTGATGATCTACTGAGGAAGCAAGGTGATAAATAATTCCTTTACAATGATTCTTAAAGATATCACTCATCTCAGCACTGATAATTCTCTTATCAGATTAGAACCAATACATGATAAATGCCAATCTTTGATGACATCAGTCAGAATCAGAGCTTGAAAGGAGTAGATGATTGACTGTTATTTTCATTTCTTGTCAGAGATTAGTAGTTGCTTTTCAAGCAACAAGAATCTTTGGCAAGAAGTGATAGAAAGGTAAGTGGAATTTAAGGTTCATCTCCTCCATTTGGTAGGGGAGGATCCATACACAGCAGAGCTCCATTTCTATGCCTGAGTTCTCACTCTTGTGTATATTGATGATGAGAATTAAAGTCAATTTTAATCTGAAAAGACCAACTAGGACACGAATCCATGCATTTACAATGGCACAGGAATGCAGGCATATAAAATGGAATATGCTGAGTCAGTGTGGACATGTCATGCCTGAATTTAGAGAACTGCAAATATTCTTTGCTGTCTCAAATATCTTATTAAGCAGATGGATGTGCGTATTATTACACATTGGTGCTGTGTAATCAAGGCATCTCTAAACATAGCTGCATATGTTAGTCATCAGCATGGCACTGGAAATATTTCAAAGACTGAATGGAGACTAGTTGCCCACAGCTGGAAAGACTCATCCTCCTCCCTGCCAGTATCAAATGGCAGCAGAACTTCCTAGATCATGTTAATCCATAGAATCACAGATGGAATTAAAAATAATGGTAAATTACAACAGAAAAGGAAAAATCGTTTTAAGAAATTTAACAATCTATGTGCCCATATATGTTTAATCTTCAACATGTATCATAAAGCTCAGTTATCCTTACTGGAAAGGACTTTAGTATTGTACTGAGTTCTACCACAGCCTACTGGAAGCTAGGAATAAATATATAAAAATTCTATATAAGGAATGCAAAGAAAACTACACAAAGACTCATAAATGGGGGCATGATTATGTTGACAAGTACCTTAAAAGGCTTTATCAGTTGAGTTTTTGTGGATGCATGGCATCTATATTCAGAGGGAAGGAGGACACACAATCTTTGAGTAAAAAGAACAGTGTTCCATGTGTTGTTATTTTTAAACAAGGGCATTTTTATATAACTTTGTGCTATTTAAAACATAGAGACTTTGTGCTTGAGAACAGCTTTCTGTTAACAGCTAAATAGAGCAGAATATATAGGGAGTTTTCAAATAACCTTTAGGTTCGTGTATGTAAAACTTCCACCAGATTCAGATTCTGAAACCAGAACACTGTACTTGCTATGGTCAATTGATCTCAATTGTACATAATTATTAACCACAGTCATTTGTTTCTGCAAGGATTCACTGACCATAGTTTCACTGTTCTCATAATCCTTTATGTTTTGTGTGTTCATCACCCTTATCAATTACAGCAACCACTGATACACTATTGTTCCTATAGTTTTGCTTTTTCCAGTTATCCTGTTTTGGGAGTTCATAAGAAGCATGGTACATGCTTCTCATATGGAGTTTCTTATGTTTTAGCATGTCTTTCACTTTGGATCCTGAAATTTTCAGTTTAATCAGTCATTTCTCTTTAGCACTAATTATTATTGCCATTATTATTATTATTTCACATTGTATTTTTATTTACTTCCCCAAAGATCTTCTAGTTGTTTGAAGTACTGCTTCAAAATTCTCTGTTTATGTGTATGTATTCATGTGTTTATGTGTGTCTCTGTGTGTGCATGTGTATGTGCACATTTTTAAGGTAATTTTAGGAATTGCCAAAGAACACAATGAATGGACCACAAGGCTAATATGCATTTAGTTTTATAAAGCTGCTATATAGTTTTCCAAAGTGGCTCATCATTTTGGAGTCCTACAGGCAGTAAATGGCATCTTCTATCATTACACATCTTCACCAGTTTTTGTTGTTTTGAAACACAATGCGCTATTCATATATATATATATATATGTATATATATATACATATATATATATGCAGTTTCTACCAACAATCATTCTTTTACTATTTCACTTGAAATCATTTATTCACACTTGATCTTGCAGTCTATTAAAATGTACTAAAATGGTTGTTCAATATCAAATTGTCAGCCCTGAAAACATCTATATAAAAGTAACATTATATAGAGTGAGTAGGATGTATTTACATATGTATATATATAAAACAGGGAACATGGATTTGAAAGAGAGCAGAATAGTGTACATAGGAGGGATTGGAAAGAGGAAAGAAAAGGGGAAATGATGTAAATGTGCCATAATCTCAAAAAATAAAAATTCTGAATACTGGATTAAATTAACAAAGCTCAATTTTATTTTCATATTCTTTTATTTTTCATTCAAAAAATTTATACTTCCTCCCCTTCTTCTAGTTCCCTCCCACTCCCCCACTAATCCTCCTCCCTCCCCCTGCTTAATTAAGAGGGGGCAGGGTACTCTGCCCTTTGGGAAGCCCAAGGCCCACCCCCTCCATCCCTGCCTAGGAAGGTATGCATCCATATAGACTAGATTCCCAAAAAAGTTAATACATACAGAAGAGATAGGTCCCAGTGCCATTATCATTGGCTTCTCAGTCAGCCCCCATTGACAGCCACATTCAGAGATTCCAGTTTGATCATATGCTCATTCAGTCCTGGTCCAGCTGGATTTGGTGAGCTCCCATTAGATCAGGCACACTGTCTCAGTTGGTGGACCAGCCTCTCCCGGTCCCAACTTCCTTGCTCATCTTCTCCCACCTTCTGCTCTTTGACTGGACCTTGGGAGCTCAGTCCATTGCTCTGATGTGAATGTGGGTCTCTGTCTCTATCTCCATCCATTGGACAAAATTTCTTTTGCCCAGCCATCTTCCAATTTCCAGGAAGATCTATATATGTTTTTCTTTGGGTTCACCTTGCAAAGCTTAAATTTTTAAAAGAGCATGTCTATATCAGATCATTATACCTTATGTTAAAGGCAATGAAATTCTAAAATAAAACTTAAAATCTTAGGAAATTAATAATTCATTCACAGAAACAAAATTTTACTTGATGCAAAAAGAATTGAACAAGGTTTAACATTAGAACAAATAGAATTCAAGTTGTATGTATATATTATGTATATGCATATATGTACATATATGTATATATAGGTATACACATATATTAGAGAGAGAGAGAGAGGATGGAATTGTATGTAGCTCAGACTGGCCTCAAATTCCCAACCCTTCTATCTCCACAACATAAGTACTAAAATTTTATGTCTGCCACCACTTAGTCTCAGAAATATTTTTAAATATATTGGCCAATTTCATGGCAATTGCTACATATAATTTACCAACCGAGATGTAGTTTCAAAAGTGGTTCTCTAGTGATGCCACTCCTGACTTGTGTTTGCTCAAGCAAACCCTCTCCCACCCATGTTCATAAAAGCAATAGCAAATGATACTCAGTGGGCTGTAAGCAAATATTAACAAAACAAACCAGCCAGTAAAGGAAGCTCCAAATAGAGGTCTCAATGTTGTTCAAAGAAAAAGAGGATTTTTTTAAATACTATGTATGAATGGACTTATAGTCTATATTTTTTTTCCTGATACTGATGCATGTTGCCTTTACTTTGTCCTCTGTCAATTTCATATTAAGCACGTTTATAGTCTTGCATTCTTGTTTCACTGACCACACAGTTTTACTAATTTGTGCCATGATTTGGGAAAGGACACAATCCCATCCATTTATTACCTTGTATAATTTAGCCTGGATTCAAAACAGCTTGGTTAATTTTCTAGTTACAAGGTATTTTGTCCATTTCCAATACCAAATGGCTCCTGCACTCAAAAAAAAAAAAAAAACAAACAAAAAACAAACAAACAAAAAAACAGAGGCATAAGAATTCCCACTGATACATTTTAAGTAAAGGTCCTACTTCTATGACAAAATCAGCTTCTTGGTATGAAAGTCACTAAAATATCAATATATACCATCATTATGCTACAAAATAGGCATAGAGAGACACAGGACAAGATATGGATATAATTTTCCAAGCAGAAGAGTCATTGCTCCTCCGCAACTCACATACATTAGTCATGCTTCAGAATACAAATCAGAGGAAGATGTGAATGTCAGATAGGTCAGAGGCAAGACAGAATGCAGGGAGAGGACATTAAGTGATTTCTGATAAGAGGCAATTGCAAGCAGATTCTTACAGAGTATGTTAGCTGGACACCATGAATTGAAACACAAGAGGTCGTTTTAGCTATCTACTCCTTGCTGAAAGAGAGAAATGGGATTCTGTATTGCATATGACTTTAGTCTTTGTGGAGAACAGAGGTAATGATGCCCAGTTCTGCTTCTGTCTCTCTATAAGTGAACAAAATCACTTTATCAAA
>PVIU01012932.1:0-57983 GCA_004026605.1 Ondatra zibethicus | reverse complement strand
CGAATTCTTTGATTGGCGCCTGCCCATTTCTTCTGAGAGTTGCCCGCTCTGCTCCGTTTGGCTCCGCTTGGTTCCCGGGGTCAGGGTCCAGCTGAATCCGCGGAAGCGGGTTGGGCGAGGTTCCCGGTCCCAAGGTCAGGCTTACTGAGGGTTGCCCGCTCCGCTCCACTCGGCTCCGTGGGACAAAGGAGGCCCCCTAGCAGGGTACTTGTCCTTCCTCCAAGGCCTCAGTCCAGGTGGGCCGAGCTCGGGTGCAGCCGGGACCACGCAGATGAGAAGGGATACCCGGGGGCGAGCAGGGCTGGGATAAGCAGCAAAGCCAACAGAGGGGAGCCCCAAGTGGCCAGAAGGTCCCGGGGATGGGCTGGGGCCCACTCCCCAGGGTCCAGATGAATCCGCGGAAGCTGGTTGGGCGAGGTTCCCGGTCCCAAAGGCAGGCCTACTGAGGGTTGCCCTCTCCTCTCTGCTCGGTTCCGTGGGACAAAGGAGACCCCCTAGCAGGGGACTCGTCCTTCCCCCAAGGCCTCAGCCCGGGTGGGCCGAGCTCAGGTGCAGCCGGGACAGGGTCCAGATGAATCTGCGGAAGCTGGTTGGGCGAGGTTCCTGGTCCCAAAAGCAGGCCTACTGAGGGTTGCCCGCTCCTCTCTGCTCGGCTCCGTGGGACAAAGGAGGCCCCCTAGCAGGGGACTCGCCCTTCCCCCAAGGCCTCAGCCCGGGTGGGCCGAGCTCAGGTGCAGCCGGGACAGGGTCCAGATGAATCAGTGGAAGCTGGTTGGGCGAGGTTCTCGGTCCCAAAGGCAGGCCTACTGAGGGTTGCCCTCTCCTCTCTGCTTGGTTCTGTGGGACAAAGGAGGCCCCCTAGCAGGGGACTCGCCCTTCCCCCAAGGCCTCAGCCCGGGTGGGCCGAGCTCAGGTGCAGCCGGGACATGGTCCAGATGAATCAGTGGAAGCTGGTTGGGCGAGGTTCCCGGACCCAAAAGCAGGCCTACTGAGGGTTGCCCGCTCCTCTCTGCTCGGCTCCGTGGGACAAAACTCATTCATAGTCTTTAATTTAGGTATATCCACTCTTACTTGATTCTTTCTCTGACCTCCAATGGGATCCTCAATTCACTCAATTAACTCAAATGAAACTAATGAAAAGTAACACACTTGATACATAAAGATTGTCCCACAGTGTCACACTCATGAGGGAAGAGCCGCTAGTGGCGAGAGAGACCTATATGTATAAAGAAAACGACCCCAAAAGTCAGAGCCCTAAAACAAGGCCAAGGTTCCAGAAAATCTGCTTATCATGGAATTCCCAGAGAACAGCTAACACCCCATTACATTCCCAGGAGTGCGGGGTTTGCAAAATCAGACAATTTGATTTGTCTTACACCCAGTAATTTCAAAAAGCAGTATATCCAGAAAAGTATATGGGTCTGGGCTAGCTTATGTCCCTACCTTCCTACTCTGTACTATAAAAACTGCTCTATAACTCTTGCTAGGTTCCTTCTCCTGCGCCCTCTCCTAAAGTCTTGGGGTACCGCCTCTCAGATTAAAGGAAGCAGGCTCCCTGGCCAAAGCCAAACTGAGTTTCTCTATTTTTTATTTCCCTCTACTCATATGTTCTTCTACTTTATTTTTTTTCACAAGGCAGACCTACATGTTCAGGTAGACCAGATACTATTTTCCAAGATCTCCGAAATAGACAGCTTCCTGGGGATATTTTCTTATGTAGGTGATTGACCGGTCTACTTAGACTGATTCTTAAGAGAGCAGAGAACTGTATCTTTGTTCCTTACCAGAAAGCCGCCTGCTAGATAATGAACTTAGAATTTTCTTGGAAATTCAGAAAATTGTGTCTCCATGGAGGGTCAGAGATACAATTCAGATCACACTCATTTGACCAAGAATTATCTAACAGGGTAGATTAAAAAGAATTGAAGAAAAATCAATCTTTACAATAGTTAACCGTTAGTAGGGATAAATACCTTTCTCTAAATAACAGTCAGCTAAACCTTGCTCCTCCGCCCCCCTCCATTTCACATTGCACAGGCAGACAATGTGGTGGGATTTCCAAATGTTATTCTCAATCAAGGCAGTGAGCCAGGGACACGACACATGGATAGCTTTACAAACAGTCAGTTTATTAACAAAAGAAGGCATGTCTGTCAATACAAAAACCACAGCTCTCATCTTAAGGGAATGAGAGATAGTTCATTCTAGAGCCATTTTGAGTGACCATGGCCTGGGAATGCTGATTTAGGTTGTCTCGAATTTCATGTTCCAACATGGAAGCATTTTAGTGAAGTTTTCTAGTTTAACAGAACAAAGAAAGCCATAAATCAAGGCAAGCATAAAATGCATTGGTGGGCCAGGTGGTGATGGTGCATACCTTTTATCCCAGCACTCGGGAGGCAGAGGGTGGTGGATCTTTCCATATTTTGAGGCCAGCCTGGTCTACAAGAGCTAGTTCCAGAACAAGTAGGGTTGTTACACAGACAAAACCTGTTTTAAAAAACCAATAAAAAATGCATTGGTGGGTACATGAGAGAGGCGGGTGCAAGGAGATGGGGAAAGCTTTCCTATAGGCCCAAGATTCTATCTGATGACATCCTTAGCTTTGGGGTTGGTGGAAGCCAGTGGGTTCGCTAAGCCAATAAATTCTGAAGAATTTTATTTATTAAGTACAGGATATTAGTTCTGACACAGAAGTGAGCAAGAAACGACTGTTTTCGGAGGTAAAGTTATTCCAACATGGGTAATTAACCTCTGCACCTGCCCATTCCAATCTCTTCACAGTGCTGAAATTCTAATCAGTCAGTCTCTGTAGACATGGCTTCTTTTCAGGAGTTTCCATTCACACTTCCAAACAAGGCAATGGGCCAAAGAGCAGGGAAAGGAGCAGGAAAGCTCCATGGCACAGGGCTGTGTGTGTGTGGAGGGGGGCTTATGACCCTGTTAAGTCATCCCCCTAGTACTTCCTCTTTGATACCTATACATTATAACTTTTCTGGCCCTAGCTCCTCCCATGCATGTAGCCTTTGGTGTGCATTTGTGGGGACCAATCTTCTGTGCAGTTGGTTTCTTTCATATGCTAAGCTACAGGACCCCTCCTGTATGGTATTTTAAGTCTGTAGGTAGAGTAATTGTAGTGCTTCCTCCTTCTTTAAAATTAGTGCGTGACCTGGGAAGCAGGAGGTGGCGCCTGAAATAGCTTGTGCACATTTCTATCTAGTTGGCTAAAACCCTTTGCCAATCCTTATGTTGTTCTCTTATTGGTTTTTCTATTGAAAAAAAAAAACTAATTTCTGTCTTAATTCTGGAGACATCAAACCACTAGAAAGCTTCTAAGAAGCCCTGTTCCCTCTATGCCATAAGAATTATTTCTAGTATTGGATGCACAGCTGTCCACATGACCTCTCTTAGCCTGCTTTGCTGAACTCAGGCTCTCCACCAAGGCCATGTTGTTTAGAAGTCGTAAATAAGGTTCCCAGGAAGAACCCACAGCTTCCACTGGACTTTTCCTTTCAGCAAGGCCTGTGAACTCATTTACAATTCCATTAGTGTGGTTAGGGTTCACAGTTAGACCATCTTGTATCTTACCCGTAATAGTCATTTATCGCCGTTGTCTGTATGTTGCCTTTGTGACCATTAGATACTTCGTTTAGGATGTTTGAACAAATCCTATTTCCCACCATGTAGACAGCTGGGAAAGCCGTCAGATAGAATCTGAGGCCTAGAACGGGGTGTTCCCTGCTTTGCCATGAGCAGCCTAACTAATATTTCCACCAATATATTTGAAAAAAAATGCCTTAATTTATGACTTTCTTGTTCTTTCACTATAAAATATTCAAAGTATTACTGCATTGGAACATGAAATTTAGGGTAATAGAAATCTGTGTTCCTGGGTCTGGTCATACATGTTTGACTCCAAAATAAACTCTTTTTCCCTTTGAGGTAAGGGCTGAATTTATGCATTGCAAAAGGATTTGGGGGGGTGTTTCCTGTTTACATTTGATTATTTAGTCCATGATCTTCTGCCAGAAAGACATGAGTTCAGTGACCTAAACATTTCATAGGTCTAGACCAAGAGTTCTTCTCAACCTTCCTAATGCTCTGACCATTTTATACATTTCTTCATGTTGGGGTGACATCTCCAACCATAAAATTATTTTTCTTGCTACTTCATAATTGTAATTTTGCTATTATTATGAATCATCTTATAATATAATCATTTTATGATATAAATATCTGTGTTTTTCAAAGGTCTTTGGTGACACCTGTAAAAGGATCATCCTACCCCCAAAGGGGTGGTGACCTATAGAACCACCAGTCCAGGCAAACCTCTGTTCAAGTCATTTGCCATGCCATGCTGATATGATTCCAAAATGATAACATTTTAAAGTATAAATAGAAGTTATTTTATTTTTATTCTTTTGAGTGAAGAAGTACCATAGTAGATGGGGAGAAGCTGAGTTAACAGTCTGAGGTCTGAACTGCGTACCCAGGCTCCTTCGGTGCATTGCATGTGTTAAGACAAGGATAAAGTCTGTTTGCCTTCTGTGTTCCATATAGCTATGCTTTGACCTTTAAATGCCACAGAGGGAGGTCTTGGGGCATGAAAGTCATGTCAGAAAAATAGCTATGTGTTTGAAGGTGAGGATGGGGAAAAGATAAATAACATGCAGCAAGACCAACTACAAAAAAAATTTTAAATAAGCCATTTAATGGTATTTCTTGGTTTTGGTATTAACTGAGATGTAAAAACAAGTACAAATAATGACATTTAAAATATTATTCTGAATATTTTCTTAAGAATCTTGCTTTGACCTATTCCATAGATACATTGTTTTAATCAATACTAAGAACTCAGAACATCCCTCTCCTAATCCATTTCTTCAGTGAACTATGGGGTAGTTGGACAAAGAATGGGAGTCATAGACCATCTTCCTTTAGATGTTGCATGCTCCCACCATGTCATGTAAGAGTCCGCAATCTATTCCCAAATATGTTTAGGCAAGGCATAGTTATTGTAGCTACATGGAATCATTAAATACTAATTATATGTTAAGTTAGTGGGGGCAGAGAAAGAGTTTCCCATAAAACAAAATGGAAAAAATTTGCAAAGTTAAGTACTTACAGACACAAATCCACATGCTTAGAGGTGGAAAAGGTAACTATTAAAACCTGCAGAGATTTGTAAAATTAAGGACTTATTCATGCCAACTCATTAGTGGCTTTAGATTTAACTAGACACTGTGCAGCCAACACCGAATATTAAGGGTGATGTTTTGTGGAAATGGTTTTTCCCAAAGGATGGCAAAATGGAACTGGAGGCCCCCGACACAGCCCCAGTGATTCCACAGGCACTTACTCCAGTCACTGTGTATGGATTTTTGTTTCTTTTCTTGGTTTTTTTTTTTTTTTTTTTGCTTCTTAAATTAAAATGGCTAGAATATAAACCTTTTCTAGCATTCTTCTTTACTGGAGTCTGTTAAACTCAATGTATTAAAGATATACAAAGATGGACGTTGCTCTCTGATCAAAACAAAATTCAAATCTGAGTTTTCATATTTTCCCTTCTGCTTTCTCTATGGGAGAAGTGTTTATATTGAGAGAGAGAGAGAAGGGGGAGAAGGAGGAAAAGGAGAAGAAGTGGACAAGCAGACAAGGGAAGTAAGGAGAATGGACTGAATACATCAGAATGGGAGATATTTTACTCTTATTAAAAATTGGAAAATGTAAAAGAGAAAGGGGGATGTGGGAAATTATTGTTTAATGAGCACAGGGTTTCTGTCTTGCAAAATGAAAAGCCTGGAGCTGAAGGGTGGTGATGATTACACAATATGAATGCCTTTAGTGTTGCTAAATTGTGTGATTACAAATGATTAAGATGGCAAATAAACTCTGTTCTGTGTGTTTGGAAACAATAAAAAAATCTTTGAAAGACTAAAACAATAAATAAGCAAACAAATATAAATGAACAAACAAACAAATAAATAAAAGCCCAATTAAGAAGGTGTTTATCACAGGACTTTAGAAAGAAAATATTCTTTGTGTGTTTTTTCTTTGCTATTTATACATAAATGATTTATAACATGAAAAACTGGGCAAACAATCACAAACATGTCTAAGAAAACACACAAAAAAAGAAAATCCATCAATTTTATGGAGACTTGGGGACTTGCCATCATTTTTATTTTATTCATTAGTTGAACACATGTATTCCTTTTATGTGGTTATATCTACCTCTGTCTACCTAGAAACCAGTGTTATAGAGGCAATATACCTGGTTTTTGTTTGTTTTATCTTTTTTTCTTTAGTATCATTGTCTAAAATTCTGAAAATACCTATAGGCCTAAGAGGAAAGAGACTCCTAGTCTGTGCCTCTGAATTCACTGCAGAACTTTAATAGAGTTGGGAGCTCATTTTATTGTCAAATCTGTCTCAATCAAAAAGAATGTCACATGAGCCAGAGAGGAATGCAAGTAGACAAACGGTGTGTGTGTGTGTGTGTGTGTGTGTGTGTGTGTGTGTGTGTAAAATGCTGTAGAAACTGGGTCTGTAGTACACATAAATGGCAGCATCTGACAGAACTTTATTAAGAAGGAAGCAAATTGGTCAAAATTGAGCATTATCTACACTTGGGATCAGGGTGAGCCCTCTGAGTACCAAGCAGCATTTGTTTATAGGATTAAGTTTATTTTCCTTCAACAAGTGGTACCTGCTTCACATTTACTCAGGAATTTTAATGCTCTCCCTTTGTTGTCCCAGCTTAGCTCAGAGACACTTTCATCAATATGAAATTATTATCATGGACCCACATATGTGAAGGTCCCTCTGGGTGAATAGAAAGACCTAATATTAAGTTAAATCTTTCTTTTTTCCTGAAACTTCAGGCATTTGAAAATTAAAAAGAACTGAATTTTTTGAAGTTATATAGACACTCCATACAGGAAGATATTATATTGTATCAACTCAAGGGAAATCATTAATCTCCTATGAAGGTCAAGGGACCAGAAGGTCTACAGAATGGATAACAAAGAAACAAAATCTATGATTAAACTAAGCCCTCTTCCCGCCTGGAAACACCAATTCAGAGAGGAAAAATGGAAACCATTCATAAAAAGTGTTGGAATACAAAACCATGCATTTATCAGTCATTTCAGAGAATGATTTCTGCAGGAAATTGAAGAGAGAATCATTGTAGGTTACAGGAGCTTCAAAGAAGAGGACCTTTAAACTTTGGAGGAACTTCAACCCCAGATGAGCAAGAAAGGGGTAATCATGGACAGGATTTACAGTCCTGAGTAATTGATTTAAATGACAGGAAACCTGTTTAGATGAGGTGCAGCAAAACTGAAAATCACTCATTTGGTTATTTAATCTTGCCACAACCATTTCATTGTCCTTGCAGTGTCCTTGATGAAGAGGATATAACTTTTTAAAAATTTTTATTTCTTTAATTACATTTGTCGTGTGTGTGTGTGTGTGTGTGTGTGTGTGTGTGTGTGTGAAAGAGAGAGAGAGGGAGGGAGAGAGAGAGAGACAGAGACAGAGATAGCACATGCACACTATACGACATATGAATGTGTGGAGGACAGAGAACATTCTGTAGGAATCCATTCTTCTTTCCCACATATGGGTCCTAGGGTTTGCATTAGGTGGTCAGCCTTTACCTGCTGAGTCATCTGCTGATTGTGAACAGTTTTCTCTAGATTAAAACAAGAAAGAAAGTAAGAAACTCAAAATACCTTCAGTAATTCCTGGGACTGACCAGATAGATTCACTAAGCCCTGGCCTCTGCAAGAGTATCTAAATAGTAAAGACTGCTGAGAGTCAAGCTGCCTAGAAGCAGTGAGTTTATGTTTTTTCTCATATCACAGGAATAGTGTCTCACAAAAACATCTCTCTGGCAAAGAATGTACAACCTCTACTTCCTTAATAACTATAGAAAGAAAAACATTTCCAGAAGGAAGGCAGGGAGGCAGAAAGAAAGAAAGAAAGAAAGAAAGAAAGAAAGAAAGAAAGAAAGAAAGAAAGAAAGAAAGAAGAAAAGGAAGGAAGGGAGGGAGGGAGAGAGAGAGGGAAAAGACAAGGAGTAGGATCTGCATTTGCATTTGCCTGGAATTTTTGCAGATGTTTACAAAGGAGCATATCACTAGCACAAAGCACAAATATTCCAGGCAATGAGAAAACAGAGAAGAGAGACATGAGTGTAAAGGACTCTTCTTGGAAGCAGGAAAATTCCATTATTATCATGAGTTCTTCCAGAGATTGACAGCTAGCAGGAAGCAAAGATAGATGGCCAACAATTTAAGGAGAACCAGAGGGAAAATGGCCTTGAGTGGTTTTACCTATGAGAAGGATCATGGTTTATCTCAAGCCACGCATGGGAAGTCATGGAAGGATTTTCAGGGATGTTGTGTTTTGTGTTATTAGTGTTTTCTCCAGTGACTTTAGCAGAGGTGGTGGAGGCTGACCGTTGTAGAAGCAGCAAAAACACATGGAGTGGTGAGAAGGGTAAGACCAAAGCATCTTAGAATTGGAGCAAAGAGAACGCACAGATGCAGAGGGTGGAAGAATGGCAGCAGGCAAGGAGAACTGGTTTCCACGTTAGCAATGACTTTTACAAAAGACAGAAGTGTCATCTAGACTAGTCTGGGAGCAGTGCCTTAACCAAATGTTCCTGTAGTGATATCACATATGTCATTTAGAGTAAGATTTTGTTGGAATCTTAAAACAGCAACAACTGAGCAAGGGAGGAAGGTGTGAAAAAAGATTAACATAGAGAGTTGGAGGAGGTTTAGGAGTACAGGTAATGAGAAATTAATGGAAAAGGAAAGAGGGCCTTTAAGAGCTACAGTGTCCAATATGGTAGACAGTACCCACACATAGGTATTTACCTGGTATTTAAAAATGAACTTCTGAGATACACTAAAGCTGAGAAATGTATTAGTCCTGAATACTTAGTAGAAATCAGAACATCTCATTGATCAGTTTATATTGATTCCTTTTATGTTAAATAAGATAAAGTATTAGAGATATATATGGTGGCTAGAGAGGTGGCTCACTGGTTTAGAAAACTGGCTACTCTTTTACATTACTCCACTTTGGGTCCTGGCACCCCCATGGTAGCTCACAATTGCCTTTAACTCCAGTTCAAGGGGATTTGATACGTACTTCTGGCCTCTGAGAGGACCAGGCATAAACATGTGCACAGCCATTTATGCAGACAAAACATTCATACATCTAAAATGATGAACTCAATATTTAAATTTTATATGGTGTGTGGTACAGTGTGATAGGCAGTTCTGGCCTTGGATCTTTGGCTATGTGGTTGCAGTCGGACAGAATGTGGCTATAGGTGACTGCAGATTCTCTGTTGGTCTTTTCCACTGGTGAATTAGGAATCTTAAAACTTTTCATAGAGCTCATCTTTCCAAACTGTTTTATTTCTGAACAATGAGCCTTCCCAGGAGGTCTGTGTAACTGGCTTTGCTCCAAAATTCTCAGCCCCTTTTAATTAGTTAGAAGTTTCTTTAAATCAATGCCCTCTCCAGAGAGTATCTTTCCTGCCTTGGAAGCCAGGTATGTTAGTTTTCTCTTAGAATATTAATTCCCTATTCATTAAAAATAAAGTAAGAATTCAATGGAGGAAAAAGAGGACTAAATTAAGTAGATAATATATTAGTTGAGCATAAGTTAGAATTTCACGGTTCAATGATTAATTTCTCCATGAAAATATCTGTCGGTTACATAATTTGGGGTATATCAGCCAATATTCCTGCCTGTGAGGTACAGGCTCTGTAAGACATTGTTTTTAGCCCCTGTTATAAGCAAAGACTCAATTACGAGTCCTGAGAGAGTCTGAACTGTATTCCTTTGGTATTTCGTTTTTGGCTTGTTCTTGACGGCGTGTTCAGAGTTCCTCCAAGACTCTGAAGTCTGCAAGAATGAGAAGACCAGCTTGGTCGCCACTGAGGTTCAGATAATCATCTGTTCCTAGTGTAGGCTGGAAGAGCGAATGAAAGTGAACGAATGACTGAAATAGTAGCATAAGAAAGGACTGACTTAAAGGAGGAACTGAATAGTGTTTTGTGAAGGAGATGGCATTGAGATCAGTGTTTCAAGTACAGAGAAGCTGACATAAAGCAGGAAGAGCCAAGGCTCTCCTGGGAAAAAGCCATCAGAAAGGAAGGCCTGTGGCTTAGCCTTGAGGAGTTGCTCCAAATTCTCAGAATGCCTGAAGAGCTAAGCTGTGCATGTGACTACAGTCCAGGGAGACCATTCACTTCCAATATATGCTACGTACATCTCCAAATGGGTGCACACTAGAGGGATGGCCACCAGAGATCGTTCAGGGGTAGGAACTCTGACTTCAACTCATTCACTCCCAAGGCTCACCTACCTATTCTTCCTCCCCCATCCTCTTCAAGTCAGTGGCCAGAGAGAGATGGCCTGGAAGAAAGTACAATAGAAATGGCTTTAACGGAAGTACTTTAGAAATAATGATTTGTAATCAAGAAATGTCCCCAACTCTTTATTTCCAATGACTTGTTTAGAATAGGAAAGCAGGTGGCTTATAGTGCAATTTACTGCAGAAGGTTTTCTTCTTGGAGACGTTAGATTTCAGCTGTCATGGGGAATGGGAATGTTGGAGAAGCATCCAAGGTGGAAAACAGCTTGCACCAATGTCCCAGTTGTCTTATGAGAGCTCTTTCTATAGGACTCCTGGAAGGGTCAATGGGAAGACTATAGCATAGTTCACAGATGCTAGGATAACATAGTGTCTAAAATGTTTGCACATGAGTATCTGGGCCAAGGAAAGTCCTTTCACATTAGGAGGATAGCAGAAGGGTCTCCTGGATGTAGAAGTTGATGGCAAACACTTGATTATGATAGTCAGGATGGTGCTGATTCTGCTGGGTCATGGGCCACACTTTGAAGATGCCAAAGTTCTAACATCTACATTTTGTCTGCTAATTGATAGGAAAAGTTAGTGATGTAGGCTTGGACATGTTATAATTATGAAATAAGAAAGCCTATTGTCTTTACCATATCTGGGAAAAATAAAGCAGGTAAATTTGAAGTCTGGAACAGGGCAGAGAACTAATTAGCATTTCCTCCCATCTCTAGCTACTTCTATAGCCTATATCACTGTTATCTTAAGAGTTCATGTTTTATATTACTTGTAGGAAATAAATGTTTTTAAATCCCCTCTTCAGTAATCCACTGTTTCTACAGGGAAATGAGCCAACACTATAAAATGCACTCTAAATGGGTGGTCTTTCAAGGCCTTACTGACACACACTTACCTAGATTGAAGTTTTTTGATAAATACACAAACATCAAAAACAGAAAAGTTAGAGTAGATTGAAGAAAAAATGTATCACTGTCTATTTTAAAATGAAGGAAGTCAGAAACCCAGGAACGGGAAGCAAAGAATTCTGTCATCTGTTCCCAGAACACAATGTTCTAGACTTCTCCCCTCAGCTACTTGGGATGATCTCAGTGGCACTTGAACTCTGTGTCCTCTGTTTAGCTATGTGTGCTTATAGTTACTTGCAGGACTTTTCCCTCAATCCTATCACACTGAGCAGAAAGTATCACTCCGTCTATCACTTAGGGCACTAGTAAGAGAGGTTTTTTTTGGGGGGAAGGGTGTCCCTTCCACTTAGGATAGTAGCTACAGAGTTTGGGTATGTGTTTTTGTTTGTTAGGGTTTCTATTGCTGATGAAACACCATGACCAAATAAAGCAGCTTGGGGAGAGAAAGTTTATTTCATCTTATAGCATGTAGTCCATTCCGGGAAAGTCAGGCAGGAACAGATGCAGAGATCATGGAGTAGTGCTGACTACTGGCTTGCTTAGCCTGCTTTCTTATACCATGCAGGGCCACCTGTCTATGGGTGCTACCACAATGGACTGGACCCTCCCACATCAATCTGGTAGCAGCTTTTTCTCAGTTAAGGCTCCCTCTCCCCAAATGATTCTAGCTTGTGTCAAGATGTAAAACTAGCCAGTATAAGGGAAATTGAGGTCAAGTGGAGGGTTAGAGTGTTTGAAGGCAAGATGATCAAATACTACATACAAAAATAAATATATTTCACAGAGGCCAACTCCAATGAGTCTACATTAAACAAAAACTTATAACTGATATGTGGAAGTTCACATGTAGATGTTACATCAGAAAGATGGCTATGTAATTTGTCACACAATTAGACAAACTTTAGTAGTGAAGGAGGTGGGGAAGATGTGAATGTATCCAGTACTGGACACATTAAGGAGCATAGTCACCTTATCTGATACCTGAGGGACCTACTGACATCTGTGCTATAGGAAGTTCTTGATTCCAGGAAGACCTAAAGATCCACATCCATAATTCACCACCCAGATGCTCTGAATTAACGTGTCTGAATCATGTTACTCTCCTTCGCTTTCTTCAGTCCCAAAGCAGCTCGACTCCTCTTCTGCATATTGGTTCCACATAACATGAATGTGGTAGTGTAGTAGTGGACATAGTGCTTTTTATTCCCAGCAATGGATTTTCTATTGGTTGCTCAAAGTCTGTCCCAACTCAGTGTTTATTTTTTATTTATTTATTTTTTGTCCCTAACAGCTGGTGCTTCAGTCTGTAAAACAGGGGCTGCTTAGGGACATGGGCATGGTAATGAACAGCCATATTAACACTGACATGACTATGATCAGGGTAGCTTCAGGCTGAGGAGAGAAATAAGCAATAGGTTATCAAGACAGCCGCCTTCCTTGAACTCAGAGCAAACTCTCCTGGCTCACCTAAGCCAGGGTCTTGGTCGTTGTTGAACTACTGGATCAACATTATGAACACTCAACATTCTTCAAGGATTTGAACAATTGAACTGCCTTTTCAGGAAGGTGGGATTGAGTAGGTTTTTATTGTTTCCTGGTGGGTCTGTCTCCCCATCTTCAGTTTGGTTTCCACAGTGCTTGACCATGTCTGCTTGGTCACTGAGAGATATCTTGCGAACTGACAAACACTACACCTACCATCTTGGTATGCGGGCATACTGCAGCAGAATATCACATACCAGATAGCTTAGCAATGATAATTATTAATAATAATAACAATAATAAACAGAAACAGATGCCATGTGATAGTGAAGGCTGACAAAAAGGGACCATGGCAGGGGCAGACTCTGTGGATCCAGGTGCACAGGTGTTTATTTTCTCACTGTGCCCCACATGGTAGAATTATCAGGGCAGAATTCTGAGGTCTCTTGTATAGAAGCACTAATCCCATTCATGTATTCTCTGCCTTTACAATTTAATCACCCCGCATAGCCCCATCTTCACACATGCATTCACTGAGGGCCAGGCTTCAGTGGATGAACTTTGAACAGGACACAGCCATTCTCTTGATAGCATTCATTTCTTTTTATCCATAGACCATTCACAGTGTAAAAGTTAAATTTAAACTTTAGGAAAACATCTCTTTCATTTCGTATTTTTATTCATTCCCTTTGTAATGTAATTATTATTACATCAACTCCTTATCTGATGCTGTTGAGTTTAAATGAATCAAAACCATTGCTCTTTAAAAGTAACATGGAAATCTTGCAAGATACATTGCATGCTAATTAAAGTTCAAGGAGCCCGAGGCAAGAAAAAAAAGATAAGCAGTTTCTTAAGTTATGCAAAATTATTAAATATTCAAGATTAATTAAAATTGTGGAAAAGATTTTCTAAGGTGCCATTTAAAGTTTACAGAGAAGTTAATGCTTTTGTTATTAACTGCTTGCTATCAGACTAGCTTGATGAATTAAGAAAGCCATACTAGAAACAGCAATAAAGGCGCATTTCAGAGGAGGACACGATCAGACCACATTGTACAAAGTTCTTAAAGAACTAATAAGTTTATTCAGGTTACTCTAGTTATTCTGCAAAAATTATCAATAACTACACACTACACCTTAGTGTCCATTCTCTCACAAATGATGGGAGGAAGGGTAATGACCTCATGAGGTAGTGTAATGACCACATGAATGAAGACATCAGCCAGATGGATTAAGATAGCCATTCAAACACTTCTCTAGTCACAAGCTATACATATGATTGAACTTCTAAACAGCCTACTTTCATGCTATTTACTTATTTTATGAAAGATATAGATAGTATCCTTCTAAAACCCATCACTGGTATAAAATCAGGAAAGTTATTGGGCATGGTGGTGCAAGCCTTTAATCCCATCATTCAGCAAGTAGAGGCAAGTGCCAAGGCTAACCAGAGTTACATAGTGAGATCCTGTCTCAAAAATATAAAATCAAGAAAGTGGGTTTCTATGTTGGTAAAGGAGAGGAAGCACAGATTTGAGAATTGACTTTTTTCTCCAATTCAGAACATAGGAGCCATTGTGTTCTTTTCTCATTGCCTTTGATCCCCGGGGGCCATCGTCCATCTGGAACATCCCATTACCTTGAGGCCCAGACTAACAGGAGACAGGTATTCCTAGCACTTTGCTGTAAATTAAGAGCACAGTTCCCCATAGTCTAAGCATTGGGGGACCTGGCTGGTAGATAGGAACTGACATGATAATCTGGTTTGGGAAAGTTCACACAGAACTCAGCTGTCTATCAGAAAAGAAATTTAAATATGAATTTCAAGCTACATTTTGACTGACAAATAGACTTTTCCAACATCTGTTGTAAATAAGTGTGGCATAGGACAAAATTTACTTCCTCTCAGAAAAAAAAAAAAAGTAGGGTAAATGAAGATGGTGTCACTTTGCTGAACTTAGGGGAGTACCACAGTAGACAGTACCAAGCCATGAAGCCGTGCCTGCCAGACTCAAAACCCCAGCTTTATCCTCATGACATAGTGAAGCCTAAAGGAGTTTTCATGACTACTGCTATCACAGGTGTGTTGGTTTCCCCATCCCTGTGATCAAATGCCCATCATAAACAGCTTCTCAGGAGGAAAATTCATTTTGGCCTATAAGTTCATAGGTTCTGAATATTGTTGGTTCTGTTGCTTTGGACTTGTAGTAGGAATATACTACAGTCAAAAGGTATACAACAGAAAATACCAGGGTCCCTAGGGTCCTAGCTTCCCCATCTCCTTAAGATTCTTCCACTTTGCCATAGTCACACACACCACCTTTAACACGCAAGTCTTTGGGGGAATATACCCCACCACAGTAGTCAGTGCATCAAAATTCTATTAAACCCAGTAGTGAAAGTGTTCATTATGTAACCTCTAGAAGATAAGTCTTAAAGCGTGTCACCTAAAACATATGGCATGTAACCTAAGAGGACCAGATTCCTGTGAACAGTAGTGTCACTAAACATTTCTAGCAACTTTCGCACACTGAATCTGCAAGGAGTGTATGCAAGAAGATGTAAACAAGCAATTATTTTTCCTGAGTGAACAGACTCAGAGTGATTGCTTATTTTCTAGGTCGGAGAATCCTTGCCTTTTGTCTTTGTTCTACCCCCTGCCTGCTCTGCCCTCTCCCACACTGCAGGCAAGCTCCCCATGGCTTACATTTTGCAGATAGCAATAGCAGAAGCTTTCCAGTGGAATCAAATCTGGGCACCACAGGAGCCCTGATGATGGTCTGACACGGGCCTCCACTATTCCTGGAAGCATTTTCAGCTGCATGGACCACAGAGATGTAGAGGAATGGCCAGGTGTGAGATTTGTTATTTTCATGATATAAAGTATCAAAAAAGATGAACTCCATGTTGGACATTGTAACGTACTGTCAAGATAAGTTAGTTTTGTTTAAAGATTTTTATTTACAACTGACATTTTTTTCCAATTAAGATAAAAAATGAGGCAAATAAGAAAGGAAAGATAGAAGTTACTATAATTCCTAAGTCTGATCTTGAAATCCCTGTAGTGTTCTTAGTAGCTCCATGACACTTGCTGGATGCAGCAGATGACCAACCCTGGAGGGGTTGCTGTTAGATTGTCTCCCAGCAGTTACTGTGGCTATTGGCTCAGCATAGTACTAACGTTACTGTGTCAAGTTTAGAGAGTGTCTCTATTCAACCTCATTTCATGTGCCATGCAATAGCACCGCAGCCTGTTCCATGCAGCAAGAGCCGATGTGCCAAAAGAATCATTAGCATGGTCCCTCCAGAAACCTTCTCATCAAATGCCATAAGTCCTTTCTGATTCTTTGCTTTGCTAACAGCTGTGGCATGTCAGACATGGACAAGGCAGTCAAATGCTGTTTCCTGTCCAGGTAGCTCTTCAATTGTATCTTAGAAACAGACATTTTACCAAGAATACAAAAAAGTTGATTTTTGTAGATTACATTAACTATTTGGATGAGGGAAATGAACTTGCTAATGGCATAACTTATGAATGTTATGAATTGTACCATTCACCAAGAAGATATCATTAGAATTGAAAGCAATAATCTGCACTTACTCTGTAAGTTCGATAGTATAAGCAAGCTGTCTGTCAAAAATGTCATCTCTATTGAGGAGCTACTAAGTAAAAATCCTCCAGGAGTGTCATTCTGAAGGGCTTGGTATAAGATTTTAAAAGTAGTCTTTGATGATCTGAATACAAAACAACCCAAGTACATATTGAATACCCCACGTGCTGATGCTAAAGCAGCTTCTTTAAGTGCTTTGTGCTGTCCAGAGGAATGAAACAGCTGAGCAAAATGAATTTAGGAGACAGCAGAGCCCAATCTCAATCCCAGACTATTTCCCATGAGAAGCATCACTGTGATGCAGCAGAAGATGCTTGCTTTTCTGTTCTGCATGCCTGGATAGCAAGTAGCTACTCTCAGGCAGCAGGAGATAGAAGCATGTGCTTAAAAGGAACCAGAACAAGACATTATTCAACTGGATATAGTTAGTAAAATGATGGACTACTAAGAGTGTATTATTTTCTGAATTGATTTCACATGATATCATTGATATTTAAAAAGTGTGTAATTATAGTCTATATTAATAAATTCTCTGTTCGGGATGATTTCTGACCTCAACCAAAAATCCTACTTGCAAACGTGCTTGCAAGCATGAGTTTCCGGTGAGTGCTCTGAAACTGAGTAAATATTAGGGATTTAGCTCTTTGAGGACACACAATTTATGAAAACAAAGAACATGATAAAGTGTTCACTCAGCATTAATCCCTGATAGAGGGTCATCATAAAATTACCATTGGGACTTATGACAGTACAAGTTGCTCAAGTAAACAAAAAATCCTATCTCCGGAGTGCACAAATAATCTTCAGAGAAGCACAGATGGAAATCTACTCAAAGCTTTGACCTTTATGAATTATATATTATTACTGTCGCAAATTAAGCTGTGCAGGCCTCATTGTTAGTTCAGTGGCTAACAAATGAGTAGGATTTTTGAAAAGCAGTGTTTAGCAGCATTTAAACTGATACTTTAAAAATGAATTCTCAGTGAGAGGATGGTCTAATAACTGTGTTTCCGCTGGTAACTCACCCATGCATGTACAAAGAACACTGAAGTTAGAGAAACAGGGATGACCAATAGGAGACAATTTGATAGAGAAATATTAATAGATTAGTGATTTCTAATTGGGCTCAATAATAAAAACCCCGAGTCAGATATTAGGGGGTGAAAACTAAAAGATCAGAGAAGCAGAGCAGCCAGCCACTAGTTTGTACCCCTACAAAATCCTCAGACCAAATGGGATATCCTTTTTCTACAAGTCCTCAGAATGAAGGGTTGAGCTCCTGTCTCTTCCTACCTTATACTCCTCTCTCTGCCCAGTCAAATCCCTTCTTGTCTCCACCTCTCTAGAGTTGGAATTAAAGGTGTGTGACTCCCAAGTACTGGGATTAAAGGTATGAGCCACCCTGCCTGACTCTGTTTCTCTTTTAGACTGGATCAATCTTGTGGGGCCCAGGGTGGCTTTGAACTCACAGAGATCCCTTTGTATCTGTCTCCTAAGTACTGGAATTAAAAGTGTGTGTCACCACTGCTTGGTCCCTATGGCTAACTAGTGTGGCTAGGTCCACACTCTGATCTTCAGGCAAGCTGTATCTGTTAGATCACAAACAAAGTATCACCACAAATAGATACAAGATGTAGGATTTGTTTTTCTGTACAGCTGCTTCAGTGACTTACCAGGGATTTCCCTCCTTAAAATGTACTCTATCATTCTCTTAAAAATTTCAAGATATAAATAAAAGACATGTGCATCCACAACATACAAATTATATGATTGAGAGCACTGGCTGCTCTTCCTCAGGACCTAGGTTCAGTGCCCAGCATCCACCTGGTGTATAACCGTAACTCCAGTTACACAATCGCTAACACTACCTTATAAGTAGAAACAGTTGTAGATTCTCAAAGGCCTTTACTAACAATTGGATAGGGCTATCTCTGCTATTTAGGCTAAACTTTAAGTTCACAGAGACCAAAGAGGAGAATTGTCAGATTACCTCCCGTGACTTCAACTGTGTTGCCAATGCAGTTTCCCAAAACATTCTTGCTCATGTTTTTTTTTTTTTTTTTTTTTTTTTTTTTTTTTTTTTTTTTTTTTTTTTTTTTTTTTTTTTTTTTGGTAAGCTCACATAATGCTATTTTATTATTCATTTCAAGCAGGACTTTTCAGTTGCAAAGCTTGGAATAGTGAGCTTTGTGAATTCAACGAAACACAAGTTTCATAAACTTTGTTGTCGTAAGTCATTTTGAGGTCAGGGTCAAGTGAGCCGCTTCTCTGAAGTGTCCTGGCATGTAAGCACAGAATGTGTTTGTATACTGAACTGCAGTGACTAAGGCTGTGGAGACAGCTCAGCATCTGGCCGAGTGCACAGTAGGACAAGCTAAGATATGTAGATGATTTTGACTAATGGCCTCTTCATTGCAAGACATGATGAAAAATAAATTGAAACTATTATTGCTTTTTTGATCCTTTTACCAGTTCCCTGTCTCTCCCCCCTCTCTCTCCCTTCCTTCCTTCCCCTCTTTCTCTCCTTTTTCCTTTGTGAAATTCTTGTAGCATTTTTGAAAGTGATTGAATTTAATACAGAGAAGTAGTTTAATTAAGTTTGCTTGGCTAGGCTGATTTTTGTCCCAAAGATCATAGGATCATCCAAGCAATAATTTATATGCTCCCAGAAAAAAAAATCTAATTTAAATGCTTAAAATACTCAACACTTCTATGATGGTTTTTAATAATTACGGAGCATGTACTACTAGCGTTGTTTAAATCAGTATGTATCTCTAGGGAAGAAGCAAGTTCCTAAACCTAATCTTCATGGAAAACTGAAGGCCCTTGGCACATTACAGCTTTCACTTGCAGATTTTAATACCTGCTGTCATATATGAATATGTCCCCATGGAGCCAAAACACACACACACACACACACACACACACACACACACACACACACACACACGTCTACTCATCCCAGATAGGGAACCGAGGCAGATGAAAGTAATGAGTCTACCAGATTCCAATTTGGTGAATCAGTGAATTTATTGGGGTTACTTACAGGAATATTGGTGAGGGGTTACTTACAAGTGACAGCTTACGAAAGTCAGACCCCTGGAGCTCTCTGCACATGTCTGGGCATCTCCTCCTCTTGCAGCTGCTGTTTGCTTCCATCTTTCAGAAGGGCCCTGTGAATCTCCTAGCTTTTCAGCTTTCCAGGATATGTAAATTTAATTCTCACGTCTCAAAAGCCCCCAGGTCCCTCTTCTTTAAAGTTAATGCTTCCGTTCAGAGGACATTGTCACACAACACCAGCTTTGGTAGTAAGTTTTTATTTTTAAATTGCTTTTGTTTTCAATAACTGATGTATATGCTGTGCTCGGCTGCGAGTAACTATGCAGACCTTTATTGTTGTTTGAAACAGGGTCTCACTATGTAGCTCTGAGTGTCCCAGAACTAGCTATGTAGACTAGGCTGGCCTTGAATTCATAAAAATCCATCTGCCTCTACCTCCCAACTGCTTAGATTAAAGACATACACACCAGACCATTCTTTCAAGAAATCTATATCTTAAATTCAAGATCATGGGTACCACCCTCCAATGTGTCTCAGCCACTCGATTATAAGAACATCTCATTTGCCTCAACAAAATCATTAATCACAACCATTCCTTAATTTTGTGCCCATTTCTTCCAGTTCCCTAAATCAACTTAAACAAGATATAATTTCCCCCTTCCTTCTTCCCTTCCTTTTCACCTTACTATTACTCCATGTCATGTTATTATAATGTATTTCTCTTCAATTCCTTTGCTCCCTCACCATCTAAATGATTTGCCCAGAAAAGTACTGAGATGGCTAAAAGGAACCTTCCAAGTTCCTTGGATCTCTTTGGAAAGGAGAATGTGGCTTGGAGGAAATCACACACCTAAGTTCATTGGACTTACTCTAAAACCCGTGGCCTCTAACTACAAATGAGACCAAGGCTGTACCATGTCGCATTGCCCTGCTCTTTTCCTCCTCCACATACCTTCCATCTATTGCCCTCCCAACCTCAACTGATTTTGTTTCTTAATTTATAAAAAATAAAATTAATTTGCTTTATTTTTCCCTCAAAGTAGCAATACTCAATATTGCCCTGTTGTTTTCTTCCTATTTTTTTTTTCACCTTGTTCTCAGTCTTCTGTTATCAGGGCAGTTTGCTTCAGTTCTCAGCAATCTTTAAATTGCTCATCCTAACTGGAGATTCTCCATATTCATCATCTTCATCATGACTCAGTGATATTATTAGACACTGGCCACTTCCTCCTACCTAAACATTGTTGTAGTGTCTCTCACTTGATTCTCCATAAGACTTCAGTCTCTAGACCTCTTCTCTTTGATCTTTACACTGACTAGGCAATCTCATGCAGATTCAGGAACCTTCAATATACTAATGGCTCACTGTTAAGCATCAGCTCTGTTCTTTCTATTGATCTATAAACTTTACCTTCATAAGCTTGTTCATCCATCTAATAAGATTCTTGAACTTAAAAAAAAACTACCATTAAAAAAGATTAAATATCCTTTCTTTAGTGTTCTCCACCTAAGGAAATATCAGCTCGGTCTGTCTATTTATTTAGCTAAAATCTTAGCTTCATGGTCATCTTTTCCTCCCATCCCTCACATTTAACATCCAACCTGTACTCCCAAAATGTTAATGTATCTGAAATCCAATTGCTTCTCATGATCACTTCCGTTTTCACTCCTGGACCATTAATTGCCTGGACTGCTGCAATCATTTTCCGATTGATCTTCCTGCTTTCACCCTTGGCCTGACCTCCACAGTCTAATTTCGGCTCAGCAGCCACAGTGGTATATCAAAATGAGATACTTCATTCCATCCAACATGAAAACCAAAATCTTTACCAGCAGTTTTATTTAGAAATTGCTTTTGTGTTCAGATAATGAAAATATACATGTTTAATGGAAGTGCTTCAACACTGTGCAAACCTTTGCCATCCTTCAGTTCCAAGCAATGAGCACTGCCTTACAACAAGCATGAGATAATTTTGGGATATCCAGACAGGTGCTTCAGATAGGAAGTGTTAGTGTTCTAGTGCCTGTATCGGCCTGCCCTGAGGTTCTGACAGGCTATGCCCTCAGTTGTATTCACCTCCTGTGCACATTTACTGTGGTCCCTTTTAAAAGGGTCCTGACCACCACACATCTTTTTCTCTTTCTCTCTCTGCCTCTCTCTTCTCTTCTGCTGCTCCTGTCCCCAGAAGCTGGTCTCTGCCCTCCCCTTCCCCCTTTTCACATTCCCTTTACCCTAGTAAAAACCCCTTTGTGTGAACTCTGTTGCATGGTCTCCTTTCTCTCTCATGGCACTTTTTTCTTTTTTATAAAATTATAACAGAAGGTTTTTATTTCTATCTGCAATATCACCATGTCATTTATTTTGCAACCTCTTCTACTATTATGAGAGGAAACTTTATTATAGTTAGTTGGAATATCTTTGTAAAAATTCCCTGTGATATGAGTCCAGATTCCTCTTTTCTCATTTTTTTCTTTTATTCTTTCTTCTTTTCTTCTTTCTTTCTTTCCTTCTTTCTTTCTATTTATTTGAAGCTCTCATATTGACACACCCAATTCTTTTGAAAAGGTCCAGAATCTAGAGGTACAACCTTCCATAAGCATCTGTAGATAGTTCCTGGCCTCATCAGCTAACCCCAACCAAACAATCATACACCTGTTTTCTATTTCCTTTTTAAAAGCAAGATTTAAAATTTAATATTTTTATTTTCTGGATGTTTCTTTAATGAAAGTGTTTTGGCTATGCCACTTGTCCTAAATGTTTCTGTTCACAGTTTATTCCATACACCCAGCATCTTTGTTAGGGTTCCTCTTGTGATATAACACCATGAGCAAAAAGAAAATTTGGCGACAAGGGAATTTATTTAATCTTATACCTTGTACCCCATCATCCAGGGATGTCAGACAAGAAACAGAAACAGAGCAAAGGTAGTGGGATAGTGCTGCTTACTGACAAGTTCCTGATGTCTTGCTCAGCTTAATTTCGTATAGCACCCAGGACCATTAACCGAGTGGTGGCACCACCCACCATAAGCTGCCACATCAATAATCAACAAGGAAAGTGCATCACAGGCTTGCCACAGGCCACTCTGGTGTGGGTGTTTTCTCAGTTGAGTTTCTTTCCTCCCAAATGGCTCTAACTTGTGTCAAGTAGACATAAAACTAGTCACTACATCCAATGGAAGGTGATTAAAAAATTTAGTGTACCAGTTCAATACTGGTTTGTTGATTTTGCTTTGAATTTCTAGTACTATTATTGTTGATGGGGGGATATTTTTGTCTTGATTTGGTCATTTCTTAATTAATTTTAATTTTGGCCTTCAGGGATTTAGCATGGTCTTTCCAAGCAAATAATGCTTATTTGATTTACTCCATCATTTTGATTCTATTGCTCAAAAAATTTCTGTATAAGTTTACTTTCAGTGTTAATGTAGCAGCTTCTTACTATGAAAGATTAATAACAGCCTTTTATATAGTTCATATTCTTCCCACAACTATGAGATTGGAAACTTGGTCGTTCAGAAGTGGTAACTTTTAAGACAAACTTGGTGTCACAAGCTTATAATGCCAATACTGAAGACTCAGGGGAAGGAGATTCAAAGTCAGCTTGGTGGGAATAGTTCATTTCTAGGACAAAACAACCCAACTAATCAAAGGTTTCTTTAGACTGGGATCCAGCAGTCGTCATTAATAGGGCTGAGTGTCTGATAGTATGCACACAGGTAGTGCCTATGTTACCCCTAACCTGATTAAATGTGCTTTCTGATAAGGTACTGTTGAAGTACATACAAAACACAAATGCCAGTCATTAGTTGATTAAGCCTTTCTCATTTATAATATTGTAGAAAGATTCAAGTCTGAGGTCAGTTGACTGGGCATGCATGCTTATGTGTGTATAAGATATCAAAAGCCTGTGTCACTGGGTAGGGTCACTCCATGTTCAGAACTCTGTCTCCCTTAGCCATTGATCCCTAAGGTTGTACTTGCAGTTTCACAGTAGAAGACAGTTTACAGTTGTAGTGCTCAGAAACTCTTTTCCATAGAGCAGAGTTTTCTTGGTTTGTAGCAGAGGACCTTACATTTGCTCTTTTCATTGGCTCTGCATGCCTAGCCTCACCAAGACAAAGCACTGACTTTCCTTATAGAAATGCATAGGAAACTGGAAGCCACACCGGCTTCTGCCTCTGCCCGAAACCCTTGTGACTTTTGCATTCTCAGAATGTCTGCCTCTGCATCAGGATGTCATGTTCTAAGGGGTCTGGGGTGACCTTTATTTGTTTCTTGTTACATCTTCTGTGTATAACTCATGAGGAGCTCATGACTGATTTCTAGTGAATAAATGACAAATTTAGTTAAACTGATGAAGGAATTGATTAGTGTTTGTAGAACACATTCTTTTAAATGGAATAACCACAAATAGCTATAATACCAGGTGGTTTGTGATAGTGGACTATCATAGTCCATTTGGGATGATGTAAGAAAATAACATAGCCTTTAGAAACATTTCTTTCTTATGGCCCAAAAGCAGAGAAGTTAAAAATCAAAGCTCTGTCAGTATTGGTGTCTAGAGAAGATTTCTTGCTACCTCCCAAATGACATCTTCTGGCTAAGTCCTCTTGGAGGAAGGAACCTGTGTTCTCATGTGGAATGGAAAGAGGACCCTGGTTTACACATCATGCCCCTTTGTAAGGGGACTGATTCCATTTGCAAGGTCAAGCTTAGTGACATAATCATTTTCCAGGAACCACAACCCTTCCCATTATTTATTGCATTTGGAATTGAGTTTCAGTTTTGAGGGAGACATTGGCTTCATTTAAACCATAGAATACTCCGAGGACCTGAAGTCGGTCTTCACTGGGGGAACCTGGGAAGGATTCTTCCAACAGTGCAATTCCTATCAGAGCCAACAGAGGCAAAGGAGACTGACAGAGAGAGGTTAGATATGTTGGAGAAAGCTGAACAGTAGTTTGGGCTAAACTGTAGAAAGAAAGTCATCATGGTTGATGCTAAATCAGAACTCAGTCCTTTGAGAGGAATGCAGCCAATAGGAAAAACCATGGGGAGCTTATCAAGTACATAATATTCTCATTGAAAACTCCTGAAACTGAATGGCAGTTACAATAGGGTACATGAGGAGAAGTAGTAATGGAAAACAGACATTTTTACCCCCGGGAGTCTGTGACTCTTCACACATGCAGGTGCATGCACTCACTGCATGATTCATTTCTGCACAGGTCTCCAGGAAAACAATCTTTATCTTTTCTTATCTTCAAGAAGAGGATGAGGTTAAAGATGCATCAAAAGATAAAATAGCCCAGTTACTTTGTTCATAAATGGCTTTCGTTCATTATATGCAAACTTAACTATATGATTTTTACAACTGAAAGCTGAAAGGGAGGGAAGAAGATAGGGGAATGTGACATATTTAAAAATTTTATTTCAGTTAAATAAAAAATCTCATTAATTTATATTTTCTTAAACAGAAAAGTAATTTAAATTACAATGCAAAGACCAATAGATGAAATAAACATGGATTTAATTGGTTTGCCTTAACGGAAACACTCTTACAGCAAGAGGACAGCTTAATTTGTCTTTGGACAAATGGTAGTTGGGAATAAAAT
Organism: Ondatra zibethicus; assembly: GCA_004026605.1. Lineage (NCBI taxonomy): Eukaryota > Metazoa > Chordata > Mammalia > Rodentia > Cricetidae > Ondatra > Ondatra zibethicus. Next base: position 32,894 of record PVIU01012932.1, on the reverse strand, counting down.
TACTAAGAATCTAGTAAAATTTCACTTCCAGAAGAATATTTCCAGAATGATATATACCACAATGAACCCTTAGAACTTCCCCCAACACTTGATCATTATGACCTGCTCAGTAAATGTTTGTTAAATAGCTGAACTCTTACTAACATTATACTATAAATTTGTAACTAGTAAGAGTGATTTGAATTACTATTTGATATCTTAATATTTCAAATATAAATGTAAGACAAGGCCCCCACATGTTCTTTTTGAATCTTATTCTTCTTATTTAGTGATTAAAATCAACAATACAATTAGCATTACATAAATTAAAATCGACTGGATTGCTATTCTATTCTGTGCCAGAATACAGGATTCAGATTATAGTAGACACTTCATTGCAAATGTAATTACCATTTATTATCCAGTTTTTTCTATATGAGCTGCCACTTTATAATATGTAGGTTTCCAGAGGCCATTTATAAATCAAAATCTCTGCATTTTGAGCTGCCATGATTCACATAAAATACAGACTTATGGTTTAGAAAGATAAAACCTGAAGCAAAGTGATCTCCACTATTTCATTACCTACTCATGTGCTATCTGATTTTCTAAGGTTATACTTGACCTTGTATGTGATAGAGGGGAAAGTGGAAACTAGAAACTTAGAGTCAGAAACCTCCTATTTGTTCTCATATTTCTACCTTCCATGAGGTCACAATCTGAAAAGAAAGAGATTCAATAATGGCACGATTAACCAGTTTGTATATAGAATAGAGGTTTTTAGCTAATAGAATTCCTACTTAAATATCTGAATTTTCTAATTCTCTCAGAATTGAGCCCTATCTTCACCAAAGTTTCTAAGAGTGGAGATGAATGTAAGGTAGTTGTCATTGACTGGTATTTTTAGGTATAAATTTAAATTTATATATATGAGTGAGTATACATGCACACACACACACACACACACATGCATACATTTGAGACAGGTTTTGCTATATAGCTCAGACTATCCTTCAACTCAAAATTTCTCTTGCCTCAGATACCTGAGTGTTGGGAATATAGTCTTGTGCTACAATTCCTGACTTTAATATATAATTTTTGAGATGAACCATTTTGTCAATACTAGATAATATTCCATTGAGATATTTACATTAAAGCTAACATAATACAGGAAGATCAACCCCATGGTGCACACTTTCCAGTCACTTACCAAGAACCAGGAATTGGGGACACCTGTTTTGTGTACATGAGTATAATCTGTATTAATACTTACTATAGTAATACAATATAAAATATAATGGACAAGTTCATATTAAATCATGTTAATGAGCCCAGCTAGAACATGTAGGAGAGAATATGTGTTCCACCTTAAAAATCAGTGAGGAACTCTCAAATGAGAGAGAGAGCAGGCAGAGTTCAGGATGAAAGAAACATACATATAAGAGTAGATTGGGAGAATGGAGTCTATATTCTAATTGCCATGTGAAATTCCTGAGTGGGTTGGTCAGCGCAACTGCGAAGAAACAAAGGTAACCCGTTTTCCATTTCTGCTTAATCTGAAAAGTTAATGTTCTTCCTGCCAACTGGCCACAAATCTTGTCTACATACCACATAAACTAATCAATAATGGATTGATTCTTCTTCCCGCCAATCACAGAGGTGTTATCTTCTGTGGGTTTTTTTTTGGGGGGGGGAGGGGAGATCCTGTCTAGTTCTGCGCTGAACACTCTACAGAAACCAAGTCACTGTTACAAATATTTAAGCATGCTTATGTCTATTTCACGTGAGCCGTGATTCCACACATATGCTTCAAGGGGGTTGGTACTAGTTTCACACTGTCTCTTAAACCTGCACCCCTTGAGCCTCTTTTCACCGGTGGGCTCTGTGCCACTTGGTGTAAGATGGACTTTCTCTTCTTGATTCTCCACTGGCATCCATTTGATATTATTCCTTTCTTGAAGCAAATTCCTGCCTGAATTGATTTCCATGCCATGACACACATTTTTTTCTCTTTTTTTATTGGCTTCTTTTGGCTCTACCAGTTTCCTTTTGTCAACTCCTTTTCTGTAACCCTGTGGGAAACAAGGGCATCTTGTCAGTTAAGGTTCTTTTCTCTTTTGGGCAATCTTACCCACAGCATAGATCCAATTTCTGTGTGTCTGGGTGTTCCCAAATTTAAATGTCCATCCAAGGTTTACATTTTGTATCATGTTTTCTTTAAAAAAAAAATCCCACCAAGCATTTAAAATATACTTAACATATTTATGACAAAATTTGACCTATTTTGCTAGTCTTCTATGTGGGGAAATGTGTAAATATCTATCTTAATGTATGGTCAATAAACCATGAAAAAGTTTTAAATGCTTTACAACAAACTTAGTCTGTTTTAGCACTAGGAAGCTATTCTCTCCCTGCAGTGCAGAATGCTTCCTTAGCAACCCTGGTGTTTACCCACTTGGTGGCAATAGCTCCCCCTTCAAGTGGTGACAATCAAATTGGGAATAAACAGTGCCAACTGTAACCTAGAAAAACAGCAGCTAGGGCAGAGGGGGAACCAAATAACCCCATTTCTAGAGAATCACTGATTTAGCATTAAAACAACTGCCAATGCTGTCTAAAAGACAAACAATTCAGAAATCATGATGAGGTTTTCCCAAAGCTATTAGATGTTTAATTTAGGGTAGAAAAAAATGTGAATTCTGTGGAATAAATTCTCAATTCAGTGTCTACTTGAGTTGAGTAACAGGTACTAATATTGATAAACTGCCATAATCTCATACAGGTGACATAACTAACATGTAACCAAGTAGCAATAGAAGTAGGAGGTTAGTAACTTCTGTTATAAACATTTATAAAGAGTGTGAATGTGTGAAGTTTCTTAAATGCCCACCTAAAAGATTGCTGGAGTGAAGACTTGCTCAGTAAGAACCAAGGCGCGACACTGGCCTTACTGGCGATTCCAGCTCTTTCCACATCATTTTTCTTCTTGTTCTTTATCTCTAAGCTCTCATTTTATACTGTTTATTAAAGTCATATGATATTCTTGTCTCCTCTGGATAAAGGCTTGAACCTTTCACTGAGTTACCCATCATACTTTAGAGCACAGCCCAGACATCATATACTCATCAGACCATCTCCTGAAGACCCAAACTCCTTTTTAAATACTTTTGTGAAAGTGTATTCCTTCCCTTCGTGTGAACTTACCTGTTCACTATTAAATATGCATGTTAACATTGAATGCTGTTAATCATATGCTATGATTCAGAGTACAAATTTTAAAATTTAAATTCCTTTGCAGCCACATATGTGACTGCATTTAAGGCATGAGCTACCAGACAGTGCCCTGTTAGCATGAGGTGTTTTAAATCAGCCTGTGTTAAGAAAGTTCCTGATGGCGTAACCATTTCCAAACAGCAGAATTTCACTCTGTGTCACTTTGTGTGTATGATAGTTTTGATGTCATCCACCATTTTCCATAATTTTTTTTCAGAGTTCCTGCCTGTTCTTAGAGTGGCAAGTTTACATTTGGTTTAACACAAACTTTCTTTAGCTGTAAAGCTCAAATGCTTTTTGTATTATTTTAGTCAGCCCTACACAGTGTCATGAGTTTCAAAGCAAAGATTCTACTAAAAATGATTGCATCTGGGATCTGAGTACTCACAGTAGTTGACTTGGCCTTCAAGGCACCTGGGGCAATTCCCCTTGAATCACACAAAACTTCATGTTTGCTCTGTTGATCAGCAAGGAGACCTTTAGGTGGGATGTTGAGGACCGATTTTGGCATTTCTTCAAGAGGTCAGGTTAGGAATGTTGTACTGCAGCTTAGTGATGCCGTAAAGTTTCCAACCTCTTTTTAAATTTTTCATATTTTCCTCAGCAATGGCAACATATAGTATACTGTTTTCTCCTCCATGTCCTACAAACTATAACTGAATGGTATGTGCCTCTGGGTATTGTGAAACTGCCTGTGGGCAGATGGAACTGTGTTCATGTCCAGGACTCTGTGAATATCCAACAGACTGGAAATGTCAAAATCTAAAAGCGACTTATTTTCTTTGATATGTCTTCATGTTTTATAACCCAAGTAGGAACAATAACAAAATTTTGACATGTTCAAAAATTCCAGAACCTTGAAATCAGCAGATAGAAATGCTTTGTTGCCATTTAAAAAATAATACAGGCATTTTAAAGTGTTGGAACACATTTTATATCCTATGGCTCCACTTGACATCAGTCCACTAAATAATATGAACCTAACTGAAATAGTAAAGGAGCAATGTTGAATCTTACTAAGGTCGCAGAGTTTTCAAGGTTGAACTGAGAGCAGAAAATAAAGAAATTGGTCTTGATGACTCTTAGGCAGGGCTCAAGGTTATATCATTGCTCTACTGCTCAGTAGTTGTGGCTTCATCTGCCACAATTTTGAGGCTTAATTTAAAACTTCTCTTTCAGACAACAATTATTTTTACATAAACTCAATGAAAATAGAATCCTATATTTGACCACCAGAAAACTAAATTTATTTTCCTATATATAAGGCACCTTTAAAGACCTAAGTTTATTATAAGATCAAATTGAAATGTTTACATTTAAGGGAGAGATTATGTATTTATTATGTCAGAAGATTCAAAGTTTTCCTTTTAATTTCAGTATTAAATTCAAATTGTCTCAAAATTTGCTAGGAAAAATAAGTACATGCATTAATGTTTAAAGGCTCCTAAGAATGCCTATCAATCTGTACTTGCATGAGTGCTTTTAACAAATATATCAAAATGAATTAATATCTGTCCTACTTGTAATCAATTGCTTTGTCCGTGTTAATAAGAGCAAATGACAAGGACAGAGGACAAAGTTTATGTCAGTTATCTCAAAGAGTGTATGATAATGTCGTTGGTTTAGTGTTTCCAATTTGTGGTTGCAGGTGCATACAAGGTACCAGCTAGTCTGAAAATCACTGCCCTTCAAGTAAATTAACCATAATGTTTTCTGTTCACTGTGACCAGGCCTTGGCCTTCTTAGAAGTTGTTCTTACCCTCTTTTAGAGTTCAACAATTGCCAAAAATATGAACATCTCTTTTGTTAATTATACCATACGCTGCCATGCCTAACTTGTGATTCCATGTGGAAAGGGAGGGTGAAATAAGAGATTAGCTGGAATTCTCACTGATTTCCTCAATAGCTCCATGCTTGGTCTGTACTGAGAGGACAGTGAAAAGGGAAGCTAATTTTATTGAATCACATAACAGGGAGTTCTGAAGGGAGCATTTTGTGTGAGTCAGTGCTTCAGTCTGTTTTCTGTTGCTGTAACAAAACACAAGAAACAGGGTAACTTATGAAGAACAGAAGTTTATCCAGCTCATATTGTAGGCTGGGCTGAAGTACAGAAGCATGGCACTAGAGTTACATGCATCCCCAAGAGAGCTGCCTGTTTGCCTGATAAGGATAAGAAAAGTCTCTGAAGATATGAATAAGTCGTGTACTGCTTCTTAGAAGTTCCAGCACCTGGTGAGGACTTCAGGTTGGATCTTGGTTTGGTATGGGATATAACTTGGGGACCAAAGAAAGTGAAAGTGTACCATCTCAGATCTCTTCCTCCTTCTCATTTTCTTCCTCCTCCTTCTTCCCTTTTTCTGCTTTCTTCTCTTTCTTCTATTCATCTTCCTATTCTTCTTTTCTTATTTCCTCTTCTCCTGCCAGGAATGCCAGTATTCTCCTTGACTCTATCACCTCACTATCCCCAATTCTAAATCCCCTTACCACATGAATGTAGAAACACAGTTCCTGGGACATGAATTTTTTGGGGGACATACATTTCAACTGAAACAGCTGTTTCCAGCTATCACAGAAAACACCAGAATTTCACAATGTGGATTTCATAGTTTTAAATATGTTAAGAATTTATTTTATATAAGTGTTGACCTGTATGTATGTGTGTGCACCGTATGTCCACAGAGGCCAGAAGAGGGCACCAGATGCCCTGGAACAGTAGTTAAGGATGACTGTGAGCCAAAATGTAAGTGCTAGGGACTGAAGCCAGGACCTCTGCAGAGCAGCGAGTGCTCCAAACCACTGTACTGATTCTTCAGCCCCAAACTATGTGAATTTTTTTATCTTTAAGGACAAATTCTACTCAGAATACACAAGTTTGTGCATACTACATAGGTAGAGACCAGTGCAGATGGGAACCTACAAATCATCATGAGATATTATTAAAATAACTCTCCGTTAGGATTGCAGTGGCTGCTATCCCAGCAATGAGAACTCTGCCACCTTAGACTCTTAGTCTTAGAAAATTTGAGGAACGTTAAATCAATAAGACCAACTAGAGTTTTAAATTCACTATGACTATCTGTCATATTTAATTTATTTCATGAAAGAAATAAATTAAAGGAAGAAAGATTTATTTTCACTCAAAGTGTAAGAGTCTCCAATCCATTGGAGTCGGGAAGGCAAAGCAGAGGAGCTTGTTCACAGTCCCTTATGTGGTACTGAGCACTAAGCACAAAGATGGGAGCAGAAGCAAGATTGGGATACAGCCATCAAGCCCCCTCTCCCATTGACCACCACATTCACCACAACAATAGAGAATTTGTACTTTCAATGTACGGTCAGGTAATAGCCATATTGTAAGAGTCACTACCTAAAGCATTTGGATATGGGACTCCGGATCCTTAGAATGTATTAAAAATCAGAAAGGAGTTCATTTCTTTAATCATGATTATGAACATGGTCATGGCAATAGGAGCTTTGACATGGTTTGTTCTTCACCTCTTAGTAGAGCAAAGCCTGAGAGATTTCGTCAGAAATCTTGCTTGACTATAATTGCCATTGCCTGACCCGCAGTAATCACTTCCTCTTGCTAGACGCCATAGCCTGAATAAGTCACAACTCCCCAAACAGCACCACCAGCTGGGAATCAATTGTCCACACACAGGAGCCTGTGGAATACATTTCACATTCAAACCATAGCACAGAGAAATGCAAATCCAAGTGCACCGACATAGCCTTTCCCACAGATCAGGAAGGCTGTTACAAAAAGACAGAATACAGCACTTGATGGTTAGGAGATGAAGTAAAGGGGACCCTTATTTACTGCTTACAGGAATGTTAATGTACAAAGTCAATTCAGGGAAATGGCATGAAAATTACTCAAAAGTTAAAAATATAGTTACTAGATGATACAGTAATTACACTTCAGAGATATATATAAAAGAAATAAAATCAGTAACTCAAAGAGATTTTTTTAAAAATACTCTTATGCCTAATCCAGTGGGATTCACAATAGCTAAGATGTGGGGGGAAATTTCTATATAGTAATGGTGAAGTATAAAACTAGGTTCTCTTAAAAAATAGGGAGAGTAGCCACTGATAACAGCATGGAGACCTGGAGGACGTTATGTTAAGTGAAGCCAAGCACAGAAAGACGTGGTGATGATTGATCCCAACCATGTGGGGAATCTTGAAGTTCAAACTCAGAGAAACAGAATGCAGAACAGGGTGAGGGAAGATGACAGTCAAATGGATACAAATGATCTGCTGTAAGATAAAGTCCCAGAGGTTTAATGGACAAACATGGCTGTGGCTGTTAATGAAACTTCACGCTTCACTGGCTACACAGGTGTTTCACACACACACATACACCCACAAGTAATTGTGCAAGGTGATGAATGTGCTGATTTGCTTCATTATATAAGCAGAGACTGTGAACTCTTTTCCCAGCCTCCCAGATCTGAATAATCACACAAAACTATGTTAATTAAAACACTGTTTGCCTGATGACTCAGGCATATTTCTAGCTCTAACATCTTAAATTAACCCATTTTTATTATTTTATATTTTACCACGAGGCTTGTGGTTTCTTACCTCCTGCTTCTTGGGTGGCTACATGGCATCTTTGTGACTCTGCCTTCTTTCTCCCTGAATTCAGTTTAGTTTTCCTGCCCAGCTCTATTTTGCCCTGCCATAGGCCAAAGTGGCTTCTTTATTAACCAATGGTAATAAAACATATTCACAGTGTACAGAGGGGAATTCCATATCAGGACACTAAGCATAAAGGGTGTTTTGTATGTCTGTATGTTTGCTTTTTGACAGTCATTCTTTTAAAACCCTGAAGGAAAAATATGAAAACTTATAGCATATCAAAAAGAGTTTAAAACTTTATTCACCTTGGACACTGATACTTTTCTTCCTTTGAAAGGTTACATCTTCATATGGTGAATTGGGTGGCAAAGTTAAGGACTGTTTCAGACTGGGGAGAGGGACATTACATCTTGCAGGTAGGAGCTGGGACCAGATTTATACCTGGTATTGCAAATAGCTTTTTCTGAAAGCCTGCAACTGTAATTAGTACCATCTACATCCCCATCCATACAGCTATTTGGTAGCAGAGCAGCTAGCTCTAATTCTGTTCCAAGAAGACTGTCTCCTCCAAGAAGAAGAGTTCTGCCAGGTATGGTTTTGCATCCAGGTTGCTGTTTGCTTTTCTCCTTTGGATCTCAGCCTCCCATCGACCATTCAGATTTTCTATTCCAACTGAAAAGCTTTTTGTACCATCTTGTTTTCTTTTCCCATCAGTCACTTCAAAGAAAGAAAATATCCCAAAGCAAGAACATCAATCACCTTTCTGAAAGTCTCTGAAATTATTATTTATGTGTCAGTGGTGAATCCATTCCACCCTTTAAAGGAAGGAATGGCTAGATTAGAAGCATGGTTAGACAAACACAGCTGTCATTAACCTTGTCACTTTTCCAGCAAAGAAAAACAGTGCCACAACTGGCAAAAGCTAGAGGCAATTTAGAGCACAAAAGATCAACAATGTAGACCCCAAAACAGGATAAGCTAAGGTGCCAAGGTCTCTGCACAGGTTGAAAGTAATTTTCTGCAAACAATTATCCTCCCCTAAAATGAAAATCAATAAGAGGGCTTAAGAAAACATATAGAGAATTTAAAACCTTATAATACACTCTCTTGTTTATAGAGACCAAGTTTTCCTTACTTTAGGAAACCCCATGGCATATTTCTTTCTTTTCAGACTGATTTCCTTTTTACTGATGTCTTATTGAAGAGAAAGATACCAGGATTTAAAGAGCTGCTCTCCATAGGTCACTTAACATTGAATCTTCCTCAGATTCTTCACTCCCAGCCAGGAAAGAGGAATTATTGGACAAAATGAAGAAGGAGCTTGGGTGAAGAGCCAAGGGTGAACAAGGACAGGAGAAAACACAGACAGAAGTTTGTCCAGACAGGGATGAGCAGAGCCACTTGAACAGCTCCATCCCACAAGGATACAGTCCTCTTGCTGTGTGGATATTTACAGAAAATGATACCTCTCCCTCCATTTGCCATGCTTTGCATTTCACTATTAACATAAAATGTGTTTATAACCTAAAGGCTGAAGAGATGGCCAGCAGTCAAGAGCATTTGTTTCCCTTGCAGGGAACACAGGTTAAATTCTCAGCACATGGAAACCAGTTCAGAGAATGTGATACCTCTTTGGACTTCCAAGGACACCATACATGCATACAACACAAATACATACATAAAGGCAGTCATTCACACATAAGAAATAAAAATAAATCTTCAAAACTAGTGGGGAAAATATGCTTTCAATAATTGTAATATAAGAAAAATCTTGTGCCTTTGGTGTAGAAGAATTAGCGTGAAGTTAATGGGACAATATAGTCCCAATAAGCCTGAAAAGAGAAGCAATATCAAAATGAATAAACAAGAAACTCAGAGAAGAGGAAGGCTTAAGTCAGAAGATTGGTAGGGCCCATCTCTCAGCACCTTTAGATTACTATAAGATTCGCCATTTTCTTCCAAATGCTGCAGGAATTCAAGGAAACGTATGAGAGTACAAAGTGGCGACACCAGGTTATTCTTTTAAAAATTCTCTGTGGCGCCTATGTAAAGAAAGATGCTTTTTGCCACAGACCAGATAATTGATGATTATCAGTCCAGAATGCTGGAGTCAGTCCATAGAGTCAAGGAGACAGATTTCAAAAAAGCTTTGGAGAATGGGTGTGTAAACAGCTTCAGCTACATGTTTTTCTGAGTGTGTATGTAGACTATTTTTCCTTACGAACATACTTAGGGGAAGGGTTACAGTACACTGAAATATTTATAGTGACATATTTAAGGTATTAGCTTTGGGGCAATTTTTCATTTGCTTCTTCACAGTTTTCTCTTTTACTAATATCCTGCAATGAATGCTTATAAATGCATGTAATAATAAAATATCATAGAAATTAAATTAGAAATATAGTTAGTGTCAACTATTGTACCAAGATGAAGTACTTCTACAATGAAATTAATTAAAAATTCTTATGTTGTAGGTCCTTGGTTTGCCCAGGAATTATGCATAGATCTTAGAGAATTATAGGTATAGTTAATAACAGAGAGGTGCTGGTTAAGTGCCCTTGGCCTTGACTGTCAGTAGAACTCAATAGTATAGATGCTCAAAGGTTAAATGATTATTGATTATCTGTGAAGTTATGCTATTTATTCAGTGTTTCTCTTTACATACCTTCACAATTATTTTATCTGCATTTTCAGTTATTATTTTTAAAACAGAATCTTATAAGAATTATCTCCAACTTTCTAGAATCAAGACTTACAAGTTAAACTTAAAATTTGGAGACATTTTTAACCTGAACATATGTTCTATACTAGGCTATGTCTGTAATAAAACATTGGGATACCACACAGCCTTTGTGCTTTAGGGTGAGATGCTACGTAAGGACAAACAAACCCTGGGTTACAATAGACCAATTATGAATGTCACTCCCATCTATAAGTTCCACATCTATCCATAGAGGTTCCACCAAGCTCAGATTAAAAATACATTTTTTAAATTTGTGCCCGACCTAGTCTCAGAAATACAATAACCACATAATTTCCAGCATATGCATACCTTAGCCTATAATATATACTTTTATAAATGTAAACTAATGTGTGTGGGGCATTAGTATAACATTTAAAAAGGAAAATAATAAAGGCTAATAAAATGTTTTAAATATAAATGCATATTAGTGAATTACATATAATATATTTCATGTAAGTCTTTTGAATTATCATGCAAGATATAACACATTTTCAAAATAAGGCCTGAAATGGGCAATGTCCACATATAATTCAATAAGAGCCTTTTTACTTTATTGAGAAATATGAATTTTAATTTATTCTTTTCATTATTTTAATATTTCTGTAGGCTATAGTTTTTATTTAATACTGAGATTAGTGTATTTTATTTTTAGACATGGATTTAGTTATACACATATTAGAATGTGAGTATTATTAAAATATATTTAAAATAATCATAATTTTGAAATTTCTGTGATTTCTGGGAACACTGGCTCACTGCCCTTCAATCTTAAAGACTAACATGCCAGGAATTTTAAATCAAAGAAATTTGCCTCTTTTACAGTGGGTAGGTAGAATTAACATAGTGAAAATGGCAATCTTACCAAAAGCAATCTACAGATTTAATGCAATGCCCATCAAAATCCCAGCAACATTATTCATAGACCTTCAAAGAATACTCAACTTCACATGGAAAAGCAAAAACTCAGGATAGCCAAAACAATCCTGTACAATGAAAGAAATTCTGGAGGCATCACAATCCCTGACTTCAAACTCTACTACAGAGCTAGAGTACAAAAAAACAGCCTGGTATTAACATAAAAACAGAGAGGAGGACCAATGGTATTGATTCGAAGACCTGGATATTAATCCACACACCTACGGAAATCTGATTTTTGACAAAGAAGCAAAAAATATCAAATGGAAAATAGAAAGTATATTCAACAAGTGGTGCTGGCATAACTGGATATCAACATGCAGAAGAATGAAAATAGATTCAGATCTATCACCATGCACAAAATTCAATTCCAAATGAATCAAAGACCTCAACATAAATCCAACCACACTGAATCTCATAGAAGAGAAAGTGGGAAGTACACTTGAACACCTTGGCACAAGAGATCACGTCCTAAATATAACTCTGGTAGTATAGACACTGAGAGCAATATTTAATAAATGGAACCTCCTGAAACTGAGAAGCTTCTGTAAAACAAAGGACACAGTCAAGAAGACAAATTAGCAGCCTACATAATGGAAAAAGATCTTTACCAACCCCACAATGGACAGAGGGCTGATCTCTAAAATATACAAAGAACTCAAGAAACTGGTCATCAAAAGAATAAATAATCCAATAAAAAATGGGATACAGACCTAAACAGAGAACATTCAACAGAAGAATCTAAAATGTCTAAAAGACACTTAAGAATGCTCATCATCCATAGCCAGCAGAGAAATGCAAATAGTAACAACTCTGAGATTCCATCTTACACCTGTCAGAATGGCCAAGATCGAAAACATTGATGACAGCTTATGCTGGAGAGGATGTGGGGTAAAGGGAACGCTTCTCCATTGCTGGTGGTTGTGCAAACTGGTAGAGCTGCTTTGGAAATCAGTATGGCGATTTCTCAGAAAATTAGGAAACAACCTACCTCCAGACCCAACAATACCGCTTTTGGGTATATACCCAAAGGATGTTCAATCGTACCATAAGGAAACATGCTCAACTATGTTCATAGCAGCATTCTTTATAATAGGCAGAACATGTAAACAAACTAAGTGCCCCTTGCATGTTGAATGAATAAAGAAAATGTGGTATGTTTATACAATGGAATACTACACAGCAGAAAAAAAGCAATGGCATCTTGAAATTTGCAGGCAAATGGATGGATCTACAAAACATCATATTGAGTGAGGTAACCCAGACCCAGCAAGATGAATATAATATATAATCACTCATGAGTGGCTTTTAGACATAAAGCAAAGTAAAACCAGCCTATGATCACAATCTCAGAGTACCTAGACAACAAAGAAGACCCTAAGAGAGACATACATGGATCCAACCTACTTGGGAAGTAGAAAAAGATAACATCTCCCGAGTAAATTGGGATCATGGGAGAGGGCAGAGGGGATAGGGGAGGTAAGGAGGGAAATGTAGAAAAATACATAGTTCAATAAAAACAATAAAAAGTGAATTATGAAAAAAGAAAACAGACAATAAAAACATCATGAAGTGACTCAATGTAGAAGACCACATGAAGTTTTCTACTCACTTCAATTCACTAGGTGACAATTTTAAAGTTCAATTACTTTGTAAAAGCCTATGGTATGCTTTAGCTACCGATGGCTACTTAAATAACGTGGTTTCCTGTAGATGGATACTGCTCGTTCATTTCCTTGCCACCCAGACTCGAATAATAAGACAGAAACTATATTAATTACGACACTGTTTGTCCAATTGCTTAGGCATATTTCTAGCTAACTCTTACCTCTTAAATTAACCCATTCCTACTCATCTGTGCCTCCCCACGAGGCTGTGGCTCACCAGTACAATTTGGCAGCTACATGGCATCTCCCAGACTCCACCTACTTTCTATTTCTCTGTTTGGATTTCCCACCTGATTTTACTCTACTAAGTCATTGGCTGAAACAGCTTTTTAAATAACCAATGGTAATAAAACATATTCATAACATACAGAGGTGAATCTCACATCAGTTTCTATTACATCAAGTAACTTCTTTACTAAGATTTACTATTATAATAATTTCATCCACTGTTACTTGTAGAAATGAGCACGAGCGTGCACTTGCACGCATGCACACGCACACGCACACACACATACATACATATGTATACTTGATATCATAGTCTTTTCTATACGGGTGGACTATAAACATCTTTTCTGCAAATCATAAAAACACTGAAAGGCTATCAAAACTCTAATGAGCCAGGGATTTCCTTGAAAGCACTTTTGGTTTTAGATAAACCCTAAGAGTTCTAATGAGCAAATAAGATAATGCGTAAAATACTCCTGACCCCTTTAAAAGACTGACACATTTACTATGAATTATATCATCTCTGACCATCTAAAATACCTTCAAGAAGAACCTTTAGTAAGATGTACAATGCAGTAGACATTAACAGCCCATTGCTTTTCTAGAGAAAAGTAAACATATACCACAACAGAGGACTTATCTCTTTTATTCTTTACCTTTAGAGAATCCCCACAAGTTTACATCATCTTAAGGCTTTTCAGTCCTGACTGACAACCTAAATCAATCTTATTTTCGTCTTGTGCTCAGTCAGTCTACCATGGTGAGTATCCTGCTGGGAGGAGTCATGCTCCATCACCAGTAGTCTATGTAGCATTATCTGATTAGAAGTTCAGAAAAGAAGCCTGACTGTGTATCAAAACTCTACAAATCATTAGTGAAGTGTGTTAGAAGGTGTCTCATATTAAAGATCTAGGTAGTTGAATCTTAAACAAAGAGATTTGTTTCAGATTAAAGAGGCTGAGATATAGCCATCAGACAGTTTACTTTTTAATGAGAAAAAAAGGCTGATTCTCAGAATTTAGTTAAAGACATTAGTGAGAAGTGTTTTTTCTTACCCCGGGCTATTTGAGGTTTGTTGTCTCTAAATTGGGTTGAAACTCAAGCTTGAAGAACACAATTCCCTGTTTGTTTGGTTTTTTATAGTGTTGAGTTTTCAGTGTCCAACCTGAAGGTCAATTATGTTAACTCTAGCTAACAGATGTTCTATGGACCTGTGCCCCACTCTCCCTGAGAACAGCTTTCCACCATGTCCAGTAAGTCTCTGTTTTCAGGCTCTATACTCCTAAGGCAGGTAGACAAAATTTCTGAAAATCTTCCAGTCAGCAGTGTTCATCAATAGGTCCAAAATGAACCTTTTGGTATCACTTTCATGATGATGCAAGTGATTAAGTTTCAAATGGATGAAATGCTATTGCATGACTCCATAAAAGGAGTGAACTCTTTCCTGTTACTAAAGGGCTCTACCCGCCATCACGTTCAGAAGATGAGTAGGACCACATGAGGGAGGTTATGGGAAAGCATCAGGGAGCATTCATCAAGGAATGATCACTCTCCCTTATAAGCCAAATAACTGAATAATTCCAACCTGAATCATTATTGAAGTAGTTAATGTCTTCAAATCTGTAAAGTCAGTACCCCTGATGCTTGGAGCTATCCTCCTTACCCCAGCAAGTCTCAGAGTTGTGACTAAAGTCAATGATGATTACTTTTGGATTATTTTGATTACAATGGATTACATTAAAATCTAATGTTGTTTGCTTTGGTGGTCGTTGATTGTTTGGGGATCAAATATCTTTATTTTCTTGCTCATTATTTCTCTCATGGAAAGATCTATACTGCACTTATCCAGGCAACTATTCTCTGCAGACACAAAGATTGTTTTGACTTCATAATCTCACCATTTCATATGAGTTGGCATCAAGAAGCATTGTGTTTTGAGACTCTCACTTTTCTGATTTAGATACGAATCTGTGCTTTGGAACAGATGTTGTGAGACAAATCTTTTGGAGGTATTGGGTAGAAACAAATGGATTTTGTATGTGAGAAATGCATGACATTAGCAATGTCAAATTGCTATGGTTTGAATGCTCTTTCAAAAACTCATATTAAAAGTTAATTGCTATTGTAATAGTATTATAAACATTAAATTTCTTGGGCTTTAATGTCCATGCCCTCATAGGTTGGATGAATGACTTTGTAGTTGAGTGGGTTTAGGCCCCTCTTGCCCATCTACTTTCTATGATAGTATGATGAAATAAGATGGCCTCTATCAGAGACCCTCCCAGTGATAGACCCTTGAGATGCAGAGAATTTATTGCTGTCCATTATAAAGTACTCAGCGCCAGGCAATATAGCGCAAAATGAACTCTGGGAGATCAAATCTGTGATGATATAAAAATGATAGCAAAAACTCTGACCACAGCTGTTAGAGACTAAGACTTCAAAAGGGTTGCATAAAACTGTTTTAATTTTAAAACATCAGATATAGATGTATAAAGATAGATTTTTCAAATAGCTTCTCTTTGAACCCTCATTATAGCACACACTAATCTCTTAAACGTTTTAATGATTGATTTTTAAAAGATTTTTAATTCACATGTATGTGTGTATGCCAGTTTGAGTACATGCCATGTGTGTGTTGTGTGCATGCCCAGAGAGGCCAGAAGATGGTGTTGGATACCCTGAGCTGGAATTGTTGGCAATTGTGGGCTAAAGTGTTTAACCATCAAGCCATTTTTCTAGCCTGCTCAGTAATTTTAAATAGTATGCTGGACAAATGACTTTATTTTCAAATGGTGCCTGGTCCTAACAGTACAATCAAATTCACAGCTTATGATGCTGCTGGTACTGTAATAAAGCATTGAGTCTGGGTTTATTATCAACAATGACCTTCAGATAACATATAATCAGGACATTATTTCTAAAAGTACTTCAGAAATTTTAATAATCGTAATTAAGAGCACAATTGCAAACCAAGCTCCTGAATATTTTTCTGTAACTCAACCTGGCATAGTATCAATAAGAAACAATGGTTGTAAAACATTTTGAGCATTCATATGATTGATTGAATTTGCTGCTAAACTTTGAAAAGAGAGTTGTAGTTGCTAATTAGAAACACTAGAAAACATTACTTACCTGTGGAATTGACCAGTAGATTCTACCTCATGACTAATATATACTTCCAACTGTATGACATGGTTATTACCAAGATTACAGCATAGATATGGTTTTTGTAACATAGTGATTGATGTATAAGCACACAGGAACTGTAGCGGAATGCAGATATAAAGAAGGCTGTAGTAGGTGAGGGGGAAAAGAAGAGAGGAAAAGGTGCAGTCGATATGGAATACTTATCCCATGCACACCAAGTGTATTATATCTTCTTCTTCATCTCAGTACTGTTTTCTACCTGGTACCATTATGTTCACTGCTAAGAATCCCTGAAGAGTAAAGCTCGCTCGCTCTCTCTCTCTGCAGCCTCCACAGGACCAGACACTAAGGGGTCTTCAGAGAGTGAGGCTCTGAGCTGCTCTCAAGGATACAGGTTCTTGCAGCCAGCATCTCCCTTATATATGTGCTTCCTAGTGATAGATGGAGTCCTAGAGGCCAGAAAAGGGATGAAATAGTTTGTGTTTCATGATCCTACCCCAGGGCTTGGTTTATGGGAAACTCTCGATGATCCCACAAATGACCAAATTTAATTTTCTCATCTAACCATCTGAATTTTGCTTTGAGTTTCTTATCTTACAAGAGACTAAACCTACATTCAGATTATTGACCTGATGTGTTCTCTGTCATTAGTCTCTGTGGGGCTGAAAATGACTCTGACAAACGCCTCTGTCCCTCTGTGATGGGATCGAGAATTCAGAGAATAATCCTGAGAATTAAAGAACTATGAAAAACCATCAGTGTGGAAGTGGAAATATGACTGAATCACACATTTTTCTTTATGATTTCTTTCAGAAATGTATCCTTTCTACAAATTCATTTTGGAAAAGTCAAATTTATTTTTGTGTTAATATATGAACCAGGATCCCAGGTTTTTCATGCATTGCTTAAGAAAACTAAATTCTAACACCAAACTATAAAATAATTTAAAAAATTGTCACTGAAAGCGTTTTCTCCAACACACACACACACACACACACACACACACACACACACACACACACACACACACCCCAACAAAGCATTTGGAAATGTCTGGTGTATTTTCTTAGGTTTTAGTTCAGTGACTGCTTCCATGCATGTTTTCCAAGTACCAGCCTTGCTCACTTTTTTACTACCATGCATTTCTAGTTCAAATATAAATTTATTCCTATTGCTGATTCTTTTTGTAGTTCTTCTAGATTTTATTTACTTTGCCAAAGGATGTCTGTCTTAAGTAAACTCTGTGTTCTTCCCAAGTTATGGATTCTTCTTTCCAGTCTTCTATTTATACAAGACTGGCCTCTCTTCTCTTGAATTAGGGAATATGTTCATTATTTGTCTATAGAATTAATGTAGGACATGTATTAGCATATCATTCTTGTATCTGAGTTAAGTCATGTATATATTAATATCACAAAAGATTTCCAAGTGTTTGTCCTCTAACTTCAAGAGAACATCATTTAGCTAACAGGTTTCATATCAAAGACAGTTTAGGAGCGTTTCATATGGGATGTCACGCTCGAGATGGCCTATCCACCGAGCACCAGCATGCCCATAAGAGGCCTCTCCTGGAGCCCATTAACCTTCAGGAAGTCTTTGCCTCTTCTTCCTGACACAAGAAGAGAGAACAGGGTTTTAATAAAAGTCCTGTAGCACTTGCACCTGAAAGGTCAGGGATGGTGATAAAGCTACCCACCCTGTAACTTTAAGAAAACAGATCCTGACAACCTTTAATAATGTGGGGTCTGCCAGGGCTCAAGGCAGAGGATGTGCATTTTAAAATTCCATTTGAGAAGGCAGTTCCGCCATTTGACAGCATCATAGTCCTTAATCTTATTCTTGGTGCACTGTCGTTGACTACACCTGGTGGGATCTTGCAATTTTTGTGGTCCTGAGGAGTGAAAGAAATCATTTTCTCTAGTGACAGATGAACTTCTCTGTCCTCACCTTTGACATTCTGACCACCCATGTCACTAATACTAAGTATTCCACCTCTACTAGCAGGAGAAGTCACTTAATATTGAAGCAGCTCTTTTCTAGCCCATGTATTTTCATTTCTGTCTTTTGTACTTTTAAACATTTTATGCATTGAAACAGCCTAGATACAGCAATGCATGCATCCATGTGGCCATCAGTAGGATGAAATTCCAAGTGAGAACTTGGCTTTGCCAGTGTTAGGAATCCTACTTCATGGCAAATAAACACTGGAAATGTAAGCAAGTTGCTTAGGTTAATAGAAGAATCAAACACCTGTTCCAGAATCCATTATCTTCGGGTCACTTGATTTCAAATATCGTATTTTCAGTCTCTAAGATATGGTGATGTATGTCTATATTTCTGGCCTCCTCATCTTAGTTTAAATCAATATAATTGAGCAAATACCTCTTTGGAGGATCAAACAGCATTATGCATAACAAGGAAATCTAGATTTAAACTTTCCTCACAGCACCCTACCACTGAATAGTGAGCAGATTCCACATTCTCTTCAAAATAGTTCCCACAATGGAAAATCTTACAATTATCTGACTATAACAAAACAACATTTTTTTTAAAAAAATGACTTTTAATTGAGGAGTATCAATGCACAAGTAAAAATAATACTAAAAATCAATATGATTTCAAAAATAATAATGCAGGATTAGAGAGATGGCTCTGTGTCTAAGAGCAGTAGTTGTTCTTATGCCTAAATTTGATTCCCAGCACCAATATGGTGACTTATACCAGTTCTATTAGATCTAATACTTTCTTACACTTCTTTGAACATCAGGCAAAACAGGCATACACTTTCAAATAAAATAAATAATTAAAAATAATAGCACATCATGAGCTAGTGAAAAATCCTTCCTGGAAAGCAAGGCAATTTAATATTGGGAAATTAATAATATAGCGTGTCACATTAGTAGTACTAATGAGAGAAGTAGTGATTGTCTCTAAAGATATTAAAAAGTCATTTCACAAAGTTCAATACCAGTTCTTGTTTTTAAAAAGTCATTTAAATAGAAATCAATGAATATACATATGCAAATATGCATATATGCCCCCAAACCCAACATTTAGCCTGAACCTTTTTTAAAGGACACTCATTAGAGACATTCCAAACAGAACAACAAAGGAGCTTCTCATTAATTTCAATAAAATGTTATATTATAGTGAATATATTTCAATTTTACAAGTAATTTCATATATGTATCTTGGAAGCAAAAAGACAAAAGTATCTGTCTTTGATGCTGATATAATCATTTGAAAAACTGATTTTTTCTTTTTTATTGATTTTTATTGAGCTCTACATTTTTCGCTGCTCCACTCCCTGCCTCTCCCCTCCCTTTCAACCTTCCCTCAAGGTCCCCATGCTCCCAATTTACTCAGGAAAGCTTGTCTTTTTCTACTTCCGATGTAGATTAGATCTATGGAAAAACTGATTTTTTAAAAAGTCAGTGGAACAATTATAAATCAAGTGTTAATAAAACAGCAAGGTACCACTTTCACATAAAGAAATCAAGTATTTGCATGCAATTATACTAAAAGGCTGAAAGGTACAATGGAGTATACTAGAAGGCCTTTTGGCTCAGTTTTAGCTAATGGTGGTTTTGAAGAACTTCCTTCCATTTGGGGTGTGGTAGCGAGTGTTTGTTCAGAGAGAAATGTAATTTTGTATCTCAGTAGAAGAAAGAATACCAAGGATTCAATCAGGACCTTGGAGGATGGGGAATTCCACTTCTCTGAAGATACTAAAAAGGCATTTCACAAAGCTCAATATCAGCTCCTTTTGAAAAAGCCATTTAAATAGGAATCAATGAATAGATATGTATATATTCATTATATATAAACCATACATATGTTCAATAAACATGTATATAAGTTCGATAAGCTTTATTTATCTATTTAACCATGTTTACATGAAAACACGCGAATTAGGACTCGGCAGACACCATCGAGAATATCATTCATTTTGGGTAAACCAAATCTGTTCTGACTTGAAACTTTGCAGGTGTAATTCTCACCCAGGGATTCTCTTCCTTCCAGTCCTTCTGCCCTGACTGTCTAGTTAAATTCACATCTTCAGAGAAGTTTACCACTTGCTGCCCTGTATCCCTTCACCTTGGACATGTGCACATGCCTGTGTGTGTGCATATGTGTGTGTGTGTTAATTATGCCTGTGCAAGTATGTTTGCACACTTATGTGAGTAAATATAAGATATATAGCATACACTCAGAGATCAGAGGACAGTCAGGTGCCATTTCTTGCTCTTTAGTTTATTTGAGAAAGGGTTTATTTTGTTTATCTTTCTGTGAATGGCAGGATAGCTATCAGGCAAGCTTACTTGAATTGTCCTGTATCTTTACCCCTGTCCCTTAGAAATGCTAGGATTACAGATGTTCATGCTGTTGCATATGACTTTATGGAGTGCTGAGGTAAAAGTTCAGGTCCCCAGACTTGCACAGCAAGCATCTTTACCCAGTGCACCATTTCTGCAGACCTCAACCCTGTCCTGTGTTCTACCACAGTACCCAGCTCACAGATCTTCAGCTGCTTATGTTTGTCTCATCCCTAGACCAGCACAGGCATGATGCACAGTATTTTCTGTTTTCTCTTTTTCCCTTTTACTCTTTCAATTCTGAGAGCACAGACATGCAATTGCTGCATAACAAACAACTAATACCAGAGTAAATAATTGAATAAACTACTTAGTGAGCAGTTCTAGTAATAGAAAAATGAAAATTCTTAAAACTGTGTCTTAGAGTCACGAACATTTTGAAAAGCAAAAAGGTACCCTGGAACATTTTACCCTCAAACACTAGTAAGCAGCATCCTTGCTTTGTGAGTTAAAAAAAATACATAAAAATAAAAAAAACAACACTTTGATGTTTTCTTAATTATTGAAAATCATTGTTTATTCAAAAAGGAGAGAATAATTAGAATTTTTGTGTGTGACATCTCTAGAATTTTGTATGTATATTAGGGTATTTCTATGGGCCCACAGAGACTGAAGTGACAGTCAGGGACCCTGTATGGGTCTTCTCTAGATTCTTTGCATGTGTGTTATGGCTGATAGTTTATGTTCTTGTGGGACTCCTAACAGTAGGAACTGGGGTATCTCTGACTGTTCTGCCTGCTTTTGGGACCCTTTCCTCCTATTGGGTTGCCTCATCCAGCCTTGATATGAGGGTATGTGCTTAGTCTTTCTGTAACATGGTATTCCAGGTTTGATTGTTATCCCTTGGAGACCTGGTTTTTTCCTGAAGGAAAAAAAAAAAGGGAGTGAATCTGGGGAAGAAGGAAGGTGCAGGGAGGGACTGAGAGTAGAAAAGGGAAGGAAAATGTGGTCAGGATATAATATATGAGAGAAGAATAAATAAAAAAAGTAAGGAAACCTTCAAGGGCTGGAGAAATGGCTGTGTTTCCTAGCACCTAAGTAAAAGCTGGATGAGGCCGTGAATGTCTATTACTCCAACTGTATATGCGGAGAGGTGTGTAGGAGGGGACAGCATTCCCTCTGGACCTGCTGGACAGTTAGACTAGCCCTGAACTGGCAAACTCCAGGTTCAGTAAGAGAAGATGTCTCAAAGAAGTAAGGCACAGAGGGATTGAGGAAGATAGCCAGTGTCCTACTCTGGCCTCCACAAGTGCACACATGCACACATCACACACATACAAAGAAGCATGCAAGCCCAAATTTGTTATGCCTCAAGGCCACCCAATACTCTGTAGGGAAGTAGTAATCATCAGTTCATTAAATATTTATAATAGCTAATAACTAATATGGTTTTTCTATTTAATGTTATCTGACAGCACAGATATAAACAGCTTTTATGTTGCCCTACACATCAAAGGTTCTAATATTATGACAAGCTGTACAACATGTGATTAATTAAATATGCTTTAATTTCTTCACCTACTTAGTGTTAATCAATGAGTTTTATTTATTCATTTATATTTTCAGTATTAGAGCAAAACAGTGTTTTCTCTCAGGATCTAGCCTTCTTTCCAATTCCATCTTAAATCCATACACATTTGGTCTGATCAAAACCTGAAGATGCCCAGGGAAGTGAGCAGCAGCAGCCACTGATGTAACAAGACAACCCTACATTGAAAGCACATGACTGACCACTTGGCCCCCTATCTTATGACTTAATATCCTTCCACCAGTGACCTCATTCCACTTGGTACAATCACAAAATAATACACATCACTGAGAAAGTTCTTCTTCAAGTCTGAAGGGAATTGATCCCATGTTGCTGGGAAGGGTTCTTCTGGGTAAGAGTACGACCAGAGAACACAGTCACTTAAGCAAAATATTTGGAGTAGAAGCCCTGGAGACATCACCAGCAACACTCAGAGCCCCTGTATTCACAGCCAGAAAGATGAACAGAAAGAGAGTACATCTGTAATGCTCATTGCAAGAACACAGGCACCCTGCAGCATAGGCTTTAATTTTATCTTAAAATTAAGATCACTTTAAGAGCATGGATTCCCCCACCCCAAATAAACTAAACAGAGAAAAAAATGTAGCTAACCCACACATTTTATGAGCTGAATGTGTACTAACACCTCACTACCATCTTTCATATGTATTTTACATGTGTGAAATATAGAGAAAGGAATTATGCTGATGTAGAGTTGAGGAAATTGGTCTTCCCCTGCTATGATGTGCTATGGTTTATTTTCTCTATCCTGTGACTAACTCCAGCAGTACTTGAAGCAATGACAGAAGTTCTGTCCCACACAGTAGCTGCAAGCTTGCTGAGCAATAGAAATATGGCCAGCATGAACGGTGAGAGCAAATGAAAATTGAACGGATTTATTTCTAATTTTAACTATTTAAATGTAAATATTTAACTAATTTACAGTAATTTAGCTAATTACAGCCTTTGGTCCATGCTCCCATCTTTAGATTTCTTCTTTCCTCTCTCTATGGCCTTGTCTGAACAGTGCGGAAGCTGCCTTGTGCTCTCACAATTACAAACCGAGTTTTTGGTGCTAACAAAGAATAGATATGAATATTTCTAGGGTGGAATGAATGATGTTTCCCAGAATGACCTAATCCTTGAGTCCTGTCACCATTTATAAAAAAGTGGCTTTTTAGATGTGAATGAGTTGATCTTAAGATGGAAAGAGAATCTTGTATTATCTAGGACCCAGGAAAATCAAAAGTGAAATTCTTTGTTGTTTTGCTACTGTATCTTTCCAAGGAGGTACCTGAATTTTAGATGTAGAAAGGATAGAAGGACTACATGGACAGAAGGACGGATGCAGGGGTCAGAAGATACCCTGATTCTAAATTTGAGGCTAGAAGTAGATCACAAGCCAAGGAATATGGTCTGCTTCCACAAGGAAGGAAGACAAGGAAAATAATCCCATAGCCTCCTAAGAGGCTTCAATACCACTGCGGACATCTTTCAGACCTCTGGCCTCCATACTGATTACATAATAAACTTGTGCTGCTTTATACTTCTTTGTTTGGGATGATTTGTTACAGCAGCCATGGGAAAATAATACCCAGCTCTGGAAAAAATCATGTAGCCTTCATGACCTGTATGATGGTCTTTGGGGTCTGCCATGTCTGTGGTCTGTGGTAATGTTAAGGACAGAATCTGAGTGGTTTTATCACACCACTGATGTCCACTGTTGCTTCTGAGACCTATGCTTTCTAAGCAAGAGGGTGTGTTACCTGTAGAAACCTCAGCACCTTCTGGGCCATCTGTGTTAAGTATAGGAGAGGGAGCTCATCCCTAAGCCTGGGTTTCCTTCTTACTGACCTACAGCCTAAATCTGTGACTGTGAAGACTGATTGCATGAATAAAGGCAACATTGCTCCTGCAAACTTTACAATTGATTTAAATTTTGTATTAAGCTATCTTAAGTTTTAAAGTCAAACTATTTTGAAAAAAAAATGCTTTGAATGTACCTATGTCCCATTTGCCTCATCTGAGGTGAGTCCAGGTATTTATGTTTTGCAGAAGGATCCTCTCATTTCATTTTTCTGATTTCACTTCTTATATGAGTTTCATTCATGAGAAAAGTTGGCTTATTGGAAGATGTTATAGTTTGGAGTCAGAAGCACTGCCATTGTGTCACAGGTCCCAGAAGATGTTAAAGTTTCGATTAGGAAAGTCCTCAAAGGTGTGCAATGAAGACTTGCTACCCAGCTAAAGATTCTGGGAAGTATTTGGACCTCTAGGTGGTGTGGTTAGAGGAAGTTAGGCTCTTGGGCCCATATTTTCCCAAAACTCTGTTGGAGGAGGGCTACTAGTTGTTCCTGGCTGCTTAGCCCCGAAATAATCACACAGAAACTGTATTAATTAAATCACTGTTTGGCCCATTAGCTCTAGCTTCTTATTGGCTAACTTTTACATATTAATTTAACTCATTTCTATTAATCTGTATATGGCCACGTGACTATGGCTTATTGGCTAAAGGTCTGCCATCTGTCTCTGGCAGGGCTACATGGCTTCTCTCTGACTCAGCCCTTCTTTCTCCCAGCATTCAGTTTAGTTTTCCCTGCCTAGCTCTCTTCTACCCTATCAGGTCAAGCCAGTTCTTTATTTACCAGTGGTCTTCACAGCATACAGAGGGAAATCCCACATCAAAACTCTAGTGAGGTCCTAGCTCCTCCCTTTCTTTAATCTGCAATCAGTTCACTTTGGTGTGACATGATCACTGCCATGATGATTGTTTTCCATCAAACCCAAAGCAAGAAGACCAGAAGACTATAGACCTGAAACCATGAGCACAAAATTTCCTTGTTCTATTTTCTGGGTTGTTTTGTCGAGACACCAGAAAACTAGCAAGCATGGGTTTGTGTTGGTGTTACCCATTAGGCACTGTTTGATGTCAGGGCAATTGGGTGTCTGTGGGTCTGTGGAATTTTATTTTGATGCCAATGTTGCACATGTGGTTGGGGAAGGCAAGTAGAAATTTAGTCAATTTTTTAAAATAAATTTATTCATTTATTTTACATACCAACTGCAGTTTTTTCTCCCTTCTCCCATTGCCTTTCCACATCTCCCCTCCACTCCCTTTGCCCACATCCAGTCCTCCTCTGTTTCTGTTAAGAAAGGGGCATGCCTCCCATGAGTATCAACAAAGCAGAGTATCAACAATTAAGTTGAGGTAGGATAAGTTCCTCCCCTTATAATAATGCTGGGCAAGGCGACTCAGGATGAGGAATAGGATCCCAAGTGCAAACCAAAGTTTTAGGGACAGCACCTGCTTGATCTTGTGGCTTAGCTCATTGAAATTTAGTCAGTTATTTGGCTGAGTATATTTAATGTATTGAGGAGATCAGAATTTCTAATTATGAGATAGGAATTTATTGTGCTATAGCTGGTGTGTCACAATCCTGTAAAAACTGAATAAATTCCTGTGTGTGTGGAAGGAAGCACTAAATACTGCTACGTTCTTTCCACTATTACCACATGATGGAAACTTGCTACACTCAGCAAAAAGGAAGAATTAATAGCCAAGACCTGTTTGCAGTAGTGAAAACACATCGACTTCTAAATAAACTAAATTGCACAATATTTAAGCATATGTTGCAATTAGCTGTGGGTAGTTAGGTTTGAGCATATATTTTCTTACCAGTGAAGTATAAGTTCCTAAAATAATTTAGTGTATTAATTATGAAAAATTCTGAGAATGACCCAACAGTTTTGACACAAATGCTAAGGTTATAATAACTTAAGGAGGATTAAAATAGGTTCAAGATCCTTTAACAAGATACAAATAAAAGCATATGCACTTTTCTACAGGAAATTTGAATAGCTTTTATGTAAGATAGTGTTTCTGTGGAAATGAGCTGTTTGTAATTAAAACTAAGCAGGTCAAGTCATTTCAGGTTCATTTACAAAGTCAAGTGCCTGTTAGTAAAAGTTACATTTGCATTGCTATTATTGGCTTTGAAATTATTTCCATT
This sequence comes from Ondatra zibethicus, assembly GCA_004026605.1. Classification (NCBI taxonomy): domain Eukaryota; kingdom Metazoa; phylum Chordata; class Mammalia; order Rodentia; family Cricetidae; genus Ondatra; species Ondatra zibethicus. The sequence goes on along the minus strand of PVIU01012932.1, from coordinate 6,438 downwards.
TGAATGAATTACTTTCTTGAAAGTAGTCCAGCACCAGGGAACTCTGAAATTTAATGATGATGACTATGAAAGCAAAGCCTTGTTCTTTGACTTACTTTGCTTTCTCTGTTTCTAATAAAAGGTTGAGTGATTCAATAATGAGTTCAGTTCATCATCTTGAGAGTGTGCCTGTTGACTCTGACACAGATCTATCAAATCCCTGGAACAATTTTAAATTGATTAATTTTAATTTTAAATTTTAAATTCAAAGTAGTTAGGTGCCTGAGAGAGGATAACTAGAGAACGCCAATGTTTAGCTGAAGTAGAGCTAACTATTAGGAACTCCAACAATGCAGCATCTGTATAACATTTAAGACTATTATTAGTCAGATATTAAATAGTTAAATTATCTCATAATTGACTAGTTTTACCTTGAAAGTCAAATAAAAAAATATTTCCTTATACGTACAATTCTCCATGCTAATAAAAAGCTTTGTACCTAATCCTAATCACCAAAACTAGCCCTAATCTTTAATCCTAATCATGGGCTATGATGTTCTCATGACCTAGCACATCTTCTGTGCATTCTTCTTCATCCTAAAAGCTCAGTCCAAACGTATCATCCATGATGATTGTTACCTTTACCCTCCCTCTGTGGTGTACCAGATAAACCACAAGCCCCTGAAACTACCCAAGCATTGCTAGGATAATACTTATCATATTGACTTCTCAGAGTCTCTGTACAATTCATAGACCATTGCAAGCACAAGATAAATATTCTTTCCCAAATAAAGCATATAGCACTATTCATTTCTAAGCAGGCATTGCATTTCTTCAGTAGAATTTATAAAAGTCTTCTCTAGAAACCACTTCATTTTCAGACCCTAGTAATTTTAGTCAATTTAGTCACGAGTCAATTTCCCTTTATTTTCTCCTCTTTCGCCTCCCTTTCCTCTCTTCCTCTGCTTCCCTCTTTCCCTCCTCCTCGTCTTCTCTCTCATTCTCTCTCTATTTCTGTTAAAATACGTTCCAGTGAAATCTAACAACTAATTATTGCCTTAAATTCCACATGAAGGAGAACAGAATCTGCAGCAATTGTGCCGAGACGCCATCAATCGGAAGAGACTGCTGCTACTGACTGACCAACCAAGACTTTATAAGCAAGAGGAAAGTTTTAAAAATAATCACTCTGAAGTGATATGTTTTTTACAAACCTTTGCTTAGCTTACCATCATAAATAACAGTGATTCATAAACTAGTCCCTGTCTCTACAGTAGTTAGAAACTTATTCTACTCACTTTAAAAGTACTGAGAACACAAAAAGTAAAAAAAAAAAAAAGATGGTATCTGAATTAATCCATTATGAATCAAATGATATCTGATAAAACAAGCCTAATCTATGTTTTGATAAAATAATTCATGTGTCAATCACCAGGTAGGTGTCCCACTATTACTGACTTCTATGGGATGAGATTTGTGCACAGGATTCCTCTATCTTTCCCTAACAGATAAAGAAACAGGTGTGAAGGCTGCTAGATGACAAGGATTAAAGCTGTTAATCTGAGGATCCATCTCTGGCAGGAGGAAGCTGTGAGACCTTTGGGAAACTGTTTAACATGCTTGGCCATAATTATGTGCATCTCTGTGGGTAAAGAACAGAAATCTTAGCCCAACATTTTATAAGCTTAAGCTTCTTTGATTTCTTTGCTTTAGAATATCTCAGATAAAAAGTTCTTTAAACTGTTTTCTCTTATTTAGTTATGAATCAGCCTGCATTTATGGAGGGGGGGCACTGTCTAATGTACAGATACCAGTCTTATGTAGAAAACTTTTCTAAGGAAATTTGACTCCGACTGTTATAGTAAATAATTGCAGGATAAAACAAACCCCGTGTCACAGGACAGCTAATCATCCTCCCTTGAGTCTCCTTAAACAACAATTCCCTGCTTCCCCTCCAACAGTTTAAATCCTTCATCTCTGTAACAAAGTCTACAGCCTTTTGTAAACAATCTTTCACAAATTGCCTCTGATAGAGAGGTTTCTAACCAGCTCAATTTACAACAAAAATTGTGTTCTAAAGATGCTGGCAGGATCTCCAAAGAATAAGAAATAAACAGTGAGAAAATAACAAAGCAGTAGCAACTGCTTAAGTAATTCACTATGAGTTTTGCTTTGAAACAGCTGTTAGACTTATGTCAAATACAGTCGTTTCAATATCTTCTTTGTACAAAACCCAAAAATGTATTGAATATAGTCTACCCATTTGAAACAAGTGTTTAGAGAAATGAAGTGAGAAGGGATAAGACTGGACACTAGAAAGACTGTACACAGTCAAGAATAATCCAAATTTGTTAAGCACAATAGGTAAGGTTATATTTGCTGTTTGTTAGAGATTAAGAATTACTTATGTGCATAAGGAATTCTTTCCAAAAATTCGGGTTTGTGGCTGCTTTGCCATTGTAACTTACAGGTTATCAAAAGCTTACTGGAGAAACTTTTGTGCTGGGCTCCTTGTTAGATTTCAGATATGCTCTCTGACCTTAGGCACAGCTACTTTTACTGTGTCACTACAAATTATTTTTTTAGCCTATTCATATGAATCATAAAGGGATGAAATAAAGAAGTCTCATGATTCTCCCTGGCTTTCCTTTCTGTTTCATCCTAGTGATTTGAATTGTTTTCTTTAGTATAGAAACAAACACAGGTGAATTCATGTTTTAAAATGTAATAGACAAGCGTGACATGTGCATATACATGCATTTTGACCATTTCATGCTAACATGACTTTTTGTTTGTTTAAGACAAAAACCTCACTCTAACTAGCCTGGAACTCTGGTCTCCAGAGTGGTATGAAAGCTACATTTCTTTTTTTTTTTTTTTTTTTTGTGTGTGTGTGTGTGTGTGTGTGTGTGCCCTAGAGAACCTAGAAGACAGTATCAGAGTCCCTAAAGCTAGAGCTATATAGACTGTTGTAAGATGCTTAATGTGTGCTGGAAACCAATCTTGGGTTCTCTCGAGGAGCAGCAAGCAGTCTTAAGTACTGTTTGAGCATTGAAGGGGATTACCCTAAGTCTAAGATAAAAATTCACTAATCCTTAACAATGTTAGTAGAAATTAAGACAATATTATATGCCAAAGATGATATAAATAACTTCCATTGCTAAGAGACAGTGACAGAAATCATTTCCTTTAAAAAATTTTATTTTTTTATTCTCTGTTATCTATAATTTCTAGAATACTAATGCTATCAGAAGTAATTCCATATATAAAAAATCTCTGTATATGCATACATAAAGGCACAAGTTCAGATATAACTTCCTGACATTATAAAAAATTTAGAAAATACACACATGCTATATAAATTGTTAAAATCAATCATAAAAGCAGTGTATCGTATTACCAATGTTTGAGCAGTCTCATATATTTTCTATGATACCACTGTAAGATTTATCACATCATCTGGGGTTCCCCTTACTCTACCTCGTGTTTAACTATGCATCTCTTCTGATCAGCTGCTGCATTATGCAGGTCTGATGGCAACTGGGCTAAGCATTGATCTATGAGTACAGCAGATTATCATTAATAATTATTTCATTGAGGAGAAGGAGGAGGGACTTTAGGAGGCCAGAGAGTTGAGGGCACCACAAGAACATGGCCCACAGAATCAACTAAAACAGGGCTCAAGGGGATCAGAAAGAATAAAGAAACAATCACAGAGACTGCCTGGGCCAGAGCTAGCTCCTCTACATGTAAGTTATGGTTCTATAACTATTTGTTCCTGTGGGCCTCCTAACAGTGGGGTGTGTCTCTGATTCCTTTCTGCTCTTAGGACCCTTTTTGCTCCTACTGGGTTGCATTGTCTAGCCTTCATATGATGGTTTGTGTCTCCTAGCCTTATTGTTGCAAGGAGGTGCCGCTTGTTCATAATCACAGCACACAGAGAGGACTCCTACATCACCTTATTGTAAGCTTTTGTTGTTGTTTAAGGGAAACTGAGGAGGAGTGGATATGGGGGAGCAGGAGGTGTGTGAGAGGGAAAATAGATGAAGGAAAAACTGCAGTCATGTGTAATGAATGAGAAGAATCAAAGAAATGATGATATCATCTGGTCTGATAAAGTTGGCTCCAGTTTTTAAGTCTTTGACCAAATATCTCAGGCCTAAACATCCTATATCACAAAGTCACAAGAAAAATAGTCTAAAACATTAGGTAACATATTCTATTTCTTTTCCATGGTTTACTTCTTCACTGTTGCTTTTTTATTTTTACTTTTGGGAGTTGAGGAAAAACTGTTCTATGTCATTTTAATACAAAATAAGCATTTATGATCCACTCTAAAGGATGAGTTATATAGAGCTTTTGTAGTAGTGTGTGTGTCTCTCTCTGTGTGTAATGTGTAAGTATCTGAGTTGCATGGGTGTATGTGTTTGGTGAGGCGTGTATACATATATATCTATGGTGGCATGTTGGTAGAGGTTTCTGTCCTGCCAGGTCCCATAGCCGTTTAGTCCCAAAGAAACACACAGGAGGTTCACATTAATTATAAACCAGTTAGACTAGTAGCTCAGGCTTTTCTTATTAACCAATTCTTACACCTTAAATTATCCCATAATTCTTGTCTGTGTCAGCCATGAGACTTGGTACCTTTATCAGTGAAGTGTACTCATCTTGCTTCCTCTGCGACTGGGTGATGACTGCAGACCGCCTCGTTCCTCTTCCCAGAATTCTCCTGTTCTCACTGCCTCGCCTATACTTCCTGCCTGGTTACTGGCCAGTCAGCATTTTATTAAAGCAGTACAACTGACAAATCTTTACAAGGTACAGGATCATTGTCCTGCAGCAGTGGTGTGTGTTTATTGAGTGGAAATAGTATTATATTTATATCTAGAAAACATAGAGCTGGGCTCTGGAGAGAATGTTCAGCAGTTAAGAGCATTTGCTGCTCTTGCAGAGGACCAGAATTTGTCTGCCAGAACACACATGGAAGCTCATAACCACCTATACTTCCAATTCTAGGGGATCCAATAACCTCCTCTGGCTTCTGTGGTCTTCTATGCACACATGGTGCACATAAATTCATTTTGGCACACACACACACACGTTTAAAAAGCTTAAAAAGGGAGAAAACATAGTTCTGTTTTATAAAACATATTTCTGCCTTGAGGGAATGCCTTTCTTTAAGTTAAAATATCCTTCTAGGCTTTTAAGAAGCATTTATTTCAACCTACTTTGCAGGATGCTGGCTTCAGTTCGATTGGTATTTTTAAGTATAATCATAGGGAAATAAAAACATCTTCACTGACCTTCATTAGTGGATATTTGAGACATTAGGACCCAGTGAAGCCTATAAATGGAGATGTTCCAGTTTGATTTCAGGCTTGTATGAAATAGTAAAGCAATTAAAAAAGATATTCTACTACAAAAATTGTAATGTTCCTAAGTCTTTCTAATTCACTAAACTTAGAATGTTCCTTTATTTAAGTAACTATAACTGCTTGTATGCATTTGTAATAAGCCTTCTATGAAGTTGACTATTGCTTCATAGCCATTTAATTAGTAATATATCACTCATTGAAGATAGTTAATCAATTAACCTTTTATAAAATACTATAATATCACATTCAATAAAAGTAACCCATACTACTATTTTATTTCATGAAGGGAATGTGTAGACCTACAAGTTTTTAATTCTGCACCTGTTATTCTATTGTTAGTTTATATTATTTTCTATAATGATTATCTTGTGAAAGTGTATCTTAACTTACCAGGTAGATTTGCATAGGTTTCCCATTGCTCTTGTTGCATCTGAGTTAAAGACCTTCATTTTGAGGGCTAAGGATATGTGTTCTCTTTTCTGTCAATGGAATAGCTTCTGGTAGATGGAGAAATTACATAGAGCCTTTTATTGGACAGGTTTAATTATTGTGTCATTGCATTAGAAGCATGAGATCTGTGATCAACTTGAATTGTATGACAGATATTTGTGAAAATAATATTCTAAAAATCACATGAAATGGATCAGACTGAGACTTTCAGTGTTTCTATCCAAAGGTTCTGAAAATTACTCCCAATTGTTAAACTGAATCAATAGTCCCTTCTCCAAAATCTATTTCACTATTATTAGTAGAGAATATACTCCATGCCAGCTAAGACTATATAGGTAGATGTTATGGACTGCAATAGAAGCAGAAAAGCCCCTAGCCTTCACAGAAAATATAATGAAGTAGATGTGGTAGTTTGATGGTTCTCATAGGCTCATATGTTTGAAAGATTAGTCACCAGCTACTGGAACTGTTTGAAAGAATTCAAAAGATTGGAAGGTATGGGCCTCATTATAATATGTGTGGCCTTGTTAGAAGTGTGTCACTGGGGGTGGGTTTTGTGTTACACTGCTCTATTGCTGTGTAAAGATACCATAGCTAGGGCAACTCTTTTTTTTCTTTTTTTTTTGTTTTTTTT